>PVJH01007663.1:0-91171 GCA_004026705.1 Nesogale talazaci
CTCTAGAATTTGAACAGAGTAGATTAAAGAAATCCACATGGGGTGCTATTTAAAATTGTAAGCAGGCATATATTTCAATCAGAACTTGAACTGTGCCATTCAGGTAGATAGGCATATCAAGTTTTTTTATTGCAAACACTAATATCATGTTTTATTGTTCTGATTAAACTTTGCTGGAAAAAGTTGTTTGCATTATAGAACCATCTTTATTTCTATTAGACACTTATATTGCTTTTTATTAGCCTATACTACCTTTTAGTAGCTTGTTCCAGTGCTGCTTTTAATATAATTGCAACTTGGTGCTAAGAACACTATTAGTGCATTGGAAATAATAATGGGCAATATTTTAAAAATTTTGCTTTATTTGAAAATGTGTGAAAGTTATGCTCTGCAATCTTAGAGGTTAGATTTCAGTAAAATAAGGTTCCTGTTACAGGGTGCACTGAAATCCATGTAGCGTCCTTTACTGTCTCCTCAACATTGTGGGGAATATTAAAGGTATATGAAAATGTTATGGAGATGCGTGAGTTTACCTTCTGATTACTTGGACAAAGTTAAACTGACTAGGCTAGTTGAGGATAGTAATAGATAACTGGGGTGTGATAGAGACCCAAAGCTCCCTAGATGTTTAGAATAAACGAATTCAGTGCAGCATTTCAATCAAAATTTAAGCTATGAAAGCCAGCAAGTTAAAGTTTGGCAATGAAACAATGAAGAATGACAACAAAAGCAGGTTACAGACTGTGAAGTAGGATGCAAGTGGTACATGGAAACAGCTGCAGGACATGTGGAATACCTGTATCAGAAGACCTTTATTCAAGGTACATCTCCACCCCTTCCTCATTGTGTGTCCATGGTTTCTTTAGGACCCACCTCTTCTGAAAAAGCCGCTTGTAACCACTGCTAGTTAAACCATCTTAAATAAGTCAATGAACACATTTGGGGGTAGGGGGAATACAAAGCCTCTAAACATATCACTATTATCAGATCATCAGGTTGTCAGGGAGGACGATATAAGGATTGCAATAACATAGGTAATAGTCTTCTTAAACTATAAATTATTGCATCATTGCATACAAATTATAAATTGATCTTCTTTCTCTTCCCTACTTCTTTCCTCCATTCCTTCTTTCTTACTTTCTTATTTTTGCTAAATAACAACTGCAGAAACGTAATGGTGGCTTGTGATTTACCTAGTGACCGTTCATGATTGTGTGCTTGTTAAAAGGCTTGAAAATTAAATCATGGTTGGGCGGGGGGGAGTAAAAATAAAGAAATAACCCTTTTAAAAAAGCCTTGAAATTTAGGAGAGGCAGTGATTCTGCAATCATGACTTTTATGAAGACCATTATTCTAGAAAGTTTGAGGACCTATCCAGATCTCCCTGGTTAAGAATATATCTCAAAGCAGATCTGAAGGTAAAGTGAAAATTAAGAGAAGAAAATGACTTTTGCTAGAGATGGGCACTCTTGTATTCATGCAGAACCATTTAGCTTGAGTGCATTCTCATTTAAGCATTTCGGGGTGCATTTGATTTCAAGTCACTCTTCCCTGTCACTCTAAATGAGAAATTGAAATAAACACCTAGGCAATTTTTTATAATTCTAGAAATAGTAGAGTTTAGCACCAACTTTTTTGTCATCTTCCTATTAATACCAATTTCTGAGGTAAACCATCCTGTGACATTTTTAACAGGTCAATGACTAGAGTAATAGGGAAATTTCAATATACCAGTTTTCATTTCATAGTTGGTGGGAAAAAGGTGAATGTCATTCCAGCAATTCAAATTTTCTATAACACCTCATTGACATGCAAATCTCTCATTTAACAGGTTTCTTTTCTTGGGGGAAGATATATTTTAATATTGCAATTCTAGATATTATAGAATTATAATTTCACGCCTTAAGGAATACCATTCAATGATTTTTTTTTTATCAATTAGATAAGTGTTGTTCTCCCCCCGCCCCTCGATACTAAATACACAGTACTGTGAAGGGGTTAAGATAACTACTTAATTGCAAATAGAAATACCAAAGTTGAGCAAATAGTAGAATGTATAAGGTCTGATTCTACATAAGTTCCTCTTAGCTCCATGAAGGCATTGGGGGAAAGTAGCTATTTTTCCATGCGCCCAAATTGATACCATCTAACAACTGCATATTTGTATGGTCATACCCAAAGTAAAAGAAAACGGATTTAAATATTTCCCACAGTCAAACTAAACCCCCTATTAACAAGGTAATCTGAACTGATAGTGATCATAGAGCAAAGACTAAAAGTCAGTAACCATGGGCGCCCTGCCACCAAGCCAATTTTGACCCCCCCAGTGATCCTATAAAACAGAGTAGAACTGCCTCTTACATAAAACTTTTGTTCGTAATTAAGCTCAAGTTACATTTCTGATTTCTGTTCCTCTTTCAAAAAACATTTTTGGAAGGGTAATAATAAATCTCCAGCAATATAAAAATGAAAAATTCTTGTGAGAACTCTTAATACAGAAGAACATAAATAATTCTTGCACATTTTTTCTGAAAAATTAATTATTTTGTAGAGAAGAGAATTTCAAACTTTGGTATCTGAAACAAAAAGTAAATTATATTAATTTCTAAATTTACTACTTACTAGTAACTTTTTTTTCTGACTAGTAACTTGAACATTGAAGAGGAGGGCTGAGAAGATTCAATGCCTTTGAATTATGGTGCTCGGGAAGAATATCAAAAGTTTCATGGGCTGCCAAAAGAATAAACAAAATTGTCTTAGAATAAATATAGTCAGAATATTTTTTAGATCTGAGGATGGGGAGACTTTGTCACACACGCTTAGGGCATGTTATCAGGAGACACCAGTCCCTGGAGAAGAACATCACGTATGGTTAAGTGGAGGGGCAGAGACGGAGAGGAAGAAACTTGATAAGCTGGAGTGATTCAATGACTGAAAAGATGAACTCAAACAACATTTGCACAATTAGTGCAGAATTAGGCTGTGTTTCTGTTGTACAAAGGGATGTTGAGTTGGAACTGACTAGATTTCAGTTAAAAACAATTAACTACTATCCTCATAGCGCTGTGGGTTAGGCATTGATATGCTAGCCACGAGATTATCAGTGAAATCCATTAGCTACTCTGCAAGAGAAATATGAGGTTGTCTGTTCACATAGATTTACAGTTTTAGAAACTTTATTTTGTTGTTGTTGGATGCCATCAGCTCAGTTTTGACCCATAGCAACTCAGTGAACAATAGAACAAAAAACACCTTTATGTTCAGTGATATCCTAACAATTGCTTTCAAGCTTGAACCCATTGTTGCAGCTACCATGTTTATCCATCTCACCAAAAACTTTCCTCTCCTTCATTATCCCTTTACTTTACCAAGCATCGTGTCCTTCTTCAGGGATTGGTCTCTCCTGTCAACATGCTCAAAGTATATGAAGTCTTTCCATCCTTACTTCTAAAGAACACTATGGTCACACTTCTTCCAAGACAAATTTGTCTGTAGTACTTTCAATACACTTCAAATACATCAATTCCTCTTTGGTCTTACTTCGTCAAGTCTTATTTTCACATGCATATGAGGCCATTGAAAATACCATGCACAGAATCACTAGGAGCTGGAATTGATTACAGGGCAATGGGTTTTGGTTTAGACACTAAGGCAGAGCTCTATTTGTGTAAAAGATGAAAGCTATATTTTCAAATTCAGCAGCCCAAAGTGTTCTTAAAAAATATTGATGGAAAAATCTGCTTCAAAATTCTTTCCAGTAGCCAAATTAACTGATTTTCACACAAAGTGAAAAGGTGTCTTAACTCTGCAGAAGAAAAAAAAATGAGATAAAAACAAAAAAGAATATCACTGTGTGCTCACCTACCTGCGTCGCTCACTGAGGACAGGTGGGGGCATGGGTATAAGTGGTGAAGAAGGCTGGATGGTAGCCGGCTATCAACAGATGTATCATTTGAGGTCTTAAAGGCTTGCAGGTAAACAAGCAGCTATCTAGCTCAGGAGCAACAAAGTCTACTATGGAAGAAGCACACCAGTCTGTGTGACCATGACTGGGGTCGAAGGAATCTGGTATCAGGTATCAAAGAACAAAAATCATATCATTATGTGCCCACCCTCCAGATATGACCACTGGAGACAAGTGGGTACATAAGCAAATGTGGTAGAGAAAGCTGATGTACCCAGCTACCAAATGATAAAGCCTCTGGGTTCTTAAAGGCTTGAAGTAAACAAGCAGCCATCTAGTGCAAAGGTAGCAAATCCCACATGGAGGAAGCACACCAGTCTGTGAGATCACAAGGGGTCAAAGGGAGGGTGTATCAAGCATCACTACAAATGAGGGGGAGTACAGAGTGGAGACCCAAAGCCCATTTGTGGGCAATTGGACATCCCCTTACAGATGGGTCATGGGGAGGAGTTGAGCCAGTCAGGATGCAGAAAAATAATGATGAAACATTCAACTTCCCTCTAGTTCTTAAAGGCTTCCTCCCCACAATATCATGATCCAAATTCTACCTTACAAACCCATCTAGACTGGAAGAAGTACACAAGTACAGATAGGAACTGAAAATACAGGGAATCCAGGACAAATGAATCCCTCAGGGCCAGCAGGGAAAGTAGAGATACTGGAAGGGTAGAGGGAAGGTGGGAATAGAAAGGGGAAGCCAATTACAAGGATCTACATATAACCTTCTATCTAGAGGATGGACCGCAGAGGAGTGGGCAAGAGGAGACAATATATTAATAATTTATAAATTATCAAGAGTTCATGAAGGAGGGGGAGTGGAGGGGAAGCAGGAGGGATGGGGAAGTGGGATGGAAGGAGAGAGTGGGAGGAAGGGGAAAAGTGAAGAGCTAATGTCAGGGGCTCATGTGAAAAGCAAATGTTTTGAGAATGATGAGGGCAGCAGGTGTGTGAAGATGCCTGACATAATATATGTATGTATGGATTTTGATAAACAATTTATGAGCCCCCAATAAAGTGATTTATTAAAGTAAAAGAGATTCCTGCTATTTTCTAGTGATGCTATCTTTCCAAAAAAGTTTCTCAATGTTCTTACTATTTAAATGTGGATCAATACCTATAGAAGATTATTGTTCAAACTAACTGCCCTTGAGTCAGTTCCAATTCCTAGTCTCTCTTTATGAATCTATTAAATATTTTGTTCCTGCTGCTCTAGATCTTGATATTGTTCTAGGTCCAAGTTAGTGAAAACCAAGCCAAACTCATTGCCATCAAATCCATGCAGAGTCATAAAAACCCTATAGGATAGGGTAGAACTGCTCCCACGAATTTCCGAGTCTGTAAGTTTTGGGGAGAATAGAAATTCTCATTGCTCTTCTGGGGATCAACAGATGTTTTTGAACTGCAGATTTCCAGGTAAGCAGTTCAACAAGAAACTTCGTCACCACTGGAGCGTTTCAAGATTATTGTTGGAGAAATAAATAAGGTAATAGGTAATATGTAAACAAACAACATGTGGACCTATGGTGGAGTGATTTATTTGATGACTCTTCTACCATTGTTTTTTTTTGGGGGGGGGCGGGGGATCACTGCTCTCCACTGGTGGGAGTAGGAGGCCCAGCCCCACTGCTGGAATTGAACTTCTGTCCCAGGGGGGTGCAGTCCCGCGCACAACCACTACGCCACCGGGGCTCAGCCCTACCATTGTTTTTGTAACTGACACCAGAGGACTGAGTAGAAATTGAAAATATGCATTAAATTCTATTTTCTTGCAGTTAGCAGCACAACACATAGCCTATGATGCTACACCCAGGCTAATTCTATTTTCTTTTTACTAGTTTTTGTTGATTAAGAAAAGGCAGGAAAATATACTGATTTGGAAGGGTATATTTAAGATATGTCCATATCGCTGCTTTTTTTAAAAAATCACTTTATTGGGGAATCCTACAACTCATCACAATCCATCCATCCATCCATTGTATGTCAAGCACATTTGTACATTTGTTGCCTTCATCATTCTCAAAACATTTGCTTTCCATTTTAAGCCCTTGGTATCAGCCCTTCATTGCTTCTCCCTCCCTCATGAACCCTTGAGTGATTGTTTAAAAGGTGATTTCTGATAATCAAAGTTTAGGACTCTAACCTGGTGATTGGTCAATTTTGCCAGACCACTGGATTAAAAAAAAAAAAAAAAAAGAACCACCACAGAAGCAGAGGAATACAGTATCTTATCAAGGAAAGATGAATGAGGAATGAAGCTGCAGTACCCCCTGTGGACCTGATATTCCTAACTTCTGAGCATCCTTTATCCAGGAAACAGAAGTGTGACCACAGGGAAGCAGAAGAGACAGAGTGGTCACACTTGAGAAGCGGAGGCAGTAGCCACAAAACAAGAGAGAGCGGTGGACTTACTCATCCGTGAAGCCACTAAAGCTAACTTCCTGCCAGCAGGGGGCTGCTGATAGAATAGGGTTGTCTCCAGGTACTTAGGTAATTGAGAGTGCTTCCTGCTCTGGTCAACAGCTAGATCTGAATGGCTTTATGCTGGGCTTATCTCTGTCTTTACTTTTGGTTATAAGAACCTCAATGTGCCCTTGTTTGGATAGAAAAAACAAAACAAAAATGTTTATGATTTCAAAGATGGGTTGTTATTGCAGCAGCCTTCACAAAGCAGGTTTTAGCGCAGACTGCAGGAATAAAAGGTTAAAATAATATTTCCAGAAGCTAAAATGAAATTTTATTGTGCCACTTAGATTAATTAAAAAATTGAAATTTTAAAGCATTTTGTTTAATATTTTCAAACTTTTTTTAAAATCTAAAAAATTATAATAAGAGACCAGCGCTGAAAAAAAAGTATAATAAATAGATCTAGCTTGAAATGAATCAGTCTTTCTTCAGAAGAAAATTGTCCTCCAAAATTGGGTTTTATCATAGGTGTTTATTTGCTTTGAAGTCTAAAACTGCTGACAGGTTAGTGTGCTTGTTGACCATACCTAATGCTATTTTTCCTAATAGTTTCAAAGTAAAACATAATAGACATTATATCCAAACACAATTTCAAATTACTCAACATTCAACCAAGGTGCAGTATAGCACCAACAGAAAGATCATTCTTGTTCCTGACTGCTTCTTCTCCTCCACTACCATGACAAAGTTCTACCTTATAAATCTGGCTAGACCAAAGAAAAACATTGGTACAGATAAGAGCTTTTGACACATAGAATCCAGGATAGATAAACCTCTCAGGAACACTAGTGGGAGGTGTGATATCATGAAGGCAGTGACAGGGTTAGGGAGGAGGAATGGGGACAAAGGGGAACCCATCACAAGGTTGCATATATAACCCTCCAAAGGGAACGAGTAACTGACACGTGGGTGAAGGACAACAATGGACTATGTAAGCTACAAAAGGATAATAACAATATATCCAATCATTTATCAAGGATTACAGGGGTGAGAGGGTATGGGAGACTGAGGGTGAAGGGGGGGGGAAGAGGAGCTGATATCTAGGGCTCGAATAAATAAATGTAGGTCCAGTGATTAAAAAGAATCACAAATATTTCAAGAATTTGCATTTTACAGAAGCTGGCAATCTCTCATCTTTCTACGATGGAGTGCCTGAGCGGGGGTGGGGTGGAGGGTGTTCAGTCACCTAGCATGTGTTCAGTGGGCCATCATTTGGCCAGGAGAGCCACAGTAGCTAGAAAAGACAAAACATAAATCTCAGTTAAAAGAAGAACTCATTTCTCACTCGATAGCCATGAGACCAAGTGCTCATGGTACCTGGGAATAGGGGGAGTTGTTTATTCCATGAAGTTGCTCAAGGACTTAGGCTGAAGGGTATACTCTCCTCTGAAGACCATGGCTTTCTGAATTCTTCCTGATGTCTACCAGCATTCCCTGACTCCTTTCTCCTCTTGGCTCAGATGTGCCCTATAGCCGTGCTATTCATATTCCTCTGACATCCACCTTCATTTAATGGATCTGACTGAGTATCAATTCAACCCTATGAAAGAAAATAAAACTTAATTGAATACCTAGTTCTTTCTGCCTCAGACAGCTACTGAATGTTGAATCTAACAGAGAAAAAAACAAGAGTTTCAAGTGATCTGGCTATGAGGCTAGTCTCATTGTACTTCCAGAGGTGGAGGCGGTAGTAGAGGGCTCACAACTCTCCACGACTCAAGGACTTTTCATGTCCATGTCTCCTATCCTTGTGCTGACTCCTAGGGGTGATTGCATCATAGCTAACCATTTAGCTACTGTGGTTATCTCAGAATCTCTACACCTGCTCTTCATTTACCAGCTATTTCATTTGCCATCATTTCACATTTATAACATTAGAAAATAATGGACTATGTGATTATTCTTTTAATCAACAGAAAATGTATGGTGGTAATGAAGGATAAGGCACAATATGAGAGTAAGACTATAATAGATACACTGGGTGTCAACATACTGGATCACGGTTCTCAGTGGTTTGGCAGATATGCCACCATGCAATTTGAAAGTTACATAATTATGTAACTTGCATTGTTATGTAATGCTTTAGTTATGCTTGTGTCCGGGTGTAGACAACCTTCATTTTCACATGCTGCTCCTTTACACAATGACCTGGCCCTTGTAATCTAAACACATTGATAAGTATAAAGTGGATGCATTGAAAATATTACTTGTTGTATTTATCACCTCTGATAGTAGAATGCTTAGTATATTCCCTGTACAGAGTTTGAACTTGTGGCATCAACAGTGTATTCACTATTCACAGCACCCAAATCCTAAGGACTTGAATGCTTATTCTGTGATGTTTATGCTCAAGAGATTTTGTTTAGAAATTTTATCTAAAATATAATTAGAATAATCATGTTGGTGATGGATGTGCATACATCTAACTCCCCAAATATGCCAAGGTCTCCTTGACAACATAATTACATCTTGTTCTCTCATTGCATATAGTAGGCATCCAATTGGTGACTAAAAATTGAAAGAGCAGACAACTATTTGGAGAACAAAAGAGAATGCAACTAATTCTAATCACAAAGTGTGTATTCAAGTGACATATGAACATATTTTTTTCTGAATGAGTAATTTGTGAGGCAAGCTGTGTTTTCATTGAGGGGAAGGTGTTTCCACTAACATAGGAGGAGGAGGCCCACAGCTCAGGAAAGGTATGGAAAGGCATGGCAAGTGTAGGTGACAACAAGGAGGTCAATGGCGCTAGCTTTTTACAGGTAAAGAAGACTAGGGTGTGAGGACCATGTCAGAGGCTGAACAGAAGGAGCCAGTAGGAACAGGAGAATTAGTTACATAGGAGGAATAAAGAACTTCTCTTTTTGAATATGCTAGAAGGGATGGGCTTACATGCATGAATGGAGAGTTTAAATAAGTTCACGCCTCCAATTCACTCCAATAGCAAAGGGGAGGGTAAGGTGTGTAGGAACAGATGCTGAAAAGCAGATTAAGACTATAATGCACATTTGTACACATTCGTTGTTGTTTCTAGTATTCTTCACAAAGTTGAGAAAAGGTCTTAAGAATTCAGCATCAAAAGTCTTGGAATGAGATGATTCTTATGACAGGAGTTATAATTAATTACTTCTCTCTTCTATTCTTTCAAGTCCCTCAAAGCACTCTTGGCATATTTATTTCTCAATCCCATTGCCCAGTCAGCGAGAACTGGTTTTGAAAACTCACCTCAGCCTTCAGATTAGCCACCATTAATTAGGATCAGGGTCACTTAGTAAACATTGTAGGTCAGGCTAGAGAGATTAGGAGGTTCTTTGGAATCAAAACCTCAGTGGTTTATGGAGAGATCTCTGTTGCTTGGGGTCACTTAGGTAACGGGTTAATAAGGAGCAGTACATAGAGACATGCTCTCAGGTTTGATGAGTCAACTCCAGAGAAAAATCCTGTCACTTGTGTACTAGCTCTGGAAACTTCTCTCTGAAAATCATACCACTTCTGGCACTGCTTTATTAACTACAGCAATCACACTACTCTGAGCTTAATTAGCTAAGCAAATATAATACTCCAAACACACACAAAAAAGTCACATAGAATTTGGCAAATAAAAAATGTTTTTTATAATTGGTATCTTCTAGTAATTAGAGTATGGCATCTTCTAGTAATTTCCAGTAGAATCTGTATTACAATAGAAACAACTTCATTTTTCCTGACATAATGATTATTGAGAAGCAGGACCCCCAACTGGTCAATAACTTTTCACTAAAAGCATGGTGAAAGCTCATTCTCTGCTTTCAGTTCTCTGACAAATGTGAAATCTCATGTCAAAATGGAAACTTTGATGGGGCCACTGGGCCAGAGTCAGATCAATTGGGTTGGTTTATTAAGGGAGACCACTGAAACTATGGCAATCTAAGCCAGGAATGTCTCTACATGTACTTGGTATCCACGCTACATGTAAGTGACATGCAAGGATGGTGAACCATGTCATCATCCTACTCAAACACACATTAGTCACATCACTTATACTTCACCAGTAAAGAATTATTTTTGAGAGCCCAATACATAATAGCAAACCCTCTTTTTAAAATTTCTATAAAAATGCTTGTGGCAAACCTTAAGAGAAAGATTTATGATTAGGGTATTTCCCATTCTCAGCTGATTTCTACTAGGAAATAAGATCAAACTTTTTGAAACATATGCATATATTGTTCAGTATTTATTTACAGTATTTTAAAAGTACTGTTCATGGAATATAATATTCCACCATTACATATTTACATTTATTAACAGAAGAAAACATCTTCTTATAGAGAAAAGTAATAGTATTATAATAAGAGCATAATTAACAATTCAAATAACTCCAATTGACATAGAATGTCCTTTTGCCTCTTTTCTGTGAAATTCAAGACTCTAGGTTGCAGCTCATATTTTTTCACTGTTTAATTGCTCCTATGAAGATGATGCTAGTCTGCTTGGAGGAGGAATATTTAGTATTTGCTCTGTAGGATTTCTCACCTTCTCAAATTGTCTCAAAGCTTTCTTTCCTATGTTGTTATCTGTGTTGTGTACTAGTTATTCTACTGCTGTATAACAAACCATCTAAAATCATAACATCTTAAGACAAGTACACTGTGGTGATGTGAATATTCTTAAACATAGTTCTATCTGGACCTTTGTAAGCATCACAAGATTATTAGGTGGGGCCTTGCAGATATGTTAAGTACTAATGAGGGGATAGATATATTTTTGCCATTCCTCTGGAACTAAAAGAGGCATCTTAGAAATTGGATAAGGAATCCCACAACGAGCATGGCAAAAAGAACCCCTAGAAGCGAGTCTGCTAGGTAACCATCTGGAATGACAAAAGCTTTAGAGTCTGCAGCACTGAGTCCATGAGACAAAGCATAAGTACAGCACCAAGACTGAGAGGCAGAGTGAGTGAGACTTCTTGGCCTATTGAGACAAACATCAAGGGATCATATAGTTGAGAAGATAAAGACCAGAGTCACACCACCCAGCCAGATTGAGAAGTGGTTCCGCAGACAAAATGACTGATTATTATTTTTCAACCTGTGAGTTTTCCTAATAGACACCCCCAATCATGAGTATTGTCTTTTGAGTTCTTTGAGGTGATAACAATGGATTATCAACCCCAGCAAAGAAGTTGTGTCATGGAAAGGATACTTGCTCGGGGGTAAGCAGGGTAATAGGAGTAGGAAGGGTATAGAGAACAGAGTAAAGATGGATGGTGAGTGGAGGCATGTTTGACCTTGCCTTGTGGACTTCTGCCTTAGATGGGTGTGGATTTAAGTCCTCCTCATTTGTGGAGCCAGAGAAGGTCAGAAGTGGCCCCCTCACCATTTCTAACATAAACAATCTCAGTTCTGTTGGAACAAAAACATGGGTTCTGCGTCGCTGGTCATCTCTAACTCATAACCTCCCTCAAGGTTACACTCAAGTTTTCAGTCTGACCTGCAGTTATCTCTGGGGTAACAGTACATGTGATCATTTCAGGGGATAAATGAAACATTGAAATCCCATAATCAATACAATATCAATATAATATTGTATTATATTCTTATACAATATAAGAAGTAAGCACAATAAAACTTTGAACAAGCAAAATGAGAGAAACCTTTTACCAAGATGATTGCTGGCAGAATTTAGTTCTACCTGAGTAGGGGGCCTGAGAATATCCAATCCTCAGTGGAAATTGGGAGATCATCACCTTTAGCACGTCACTATCTACCAGATACCACAAGTTAGCAGTGAGTGGTCATTAGTGTAACAAATTGAGAGACTAAGGAACAGAGAACTAATATGATGAAGAATTGCTCAATTTGTTGGCAATGCAACCTGCCCATAGAAGTCCACGTAAGAGGCAGATGGAGATGGAAACATAAGAGCTGATGGAAACTGTGGTGCTATGATAGTACCGCTGAATTGTGCTGAGATCCAACATAGAGGGGCATGTGGCAAGGTACTACAAAAGTTGTATAGTTAGGAGGATACATCAAATTGGTGGGCAGCACAGAGGGAAGTGGATGGCTTCCTAACCTCATGAGAGAACCTGTGCAGGGAAACTCTAGGGAAAGACAGAGAGCTGTCTATTCTCAACACAGAAAATCCTGTGATCCCACAGCATAACCACCATATTCACCTGGCTAACCCATGCCCTCGGGGGCCCACACATGGGTTTTGAATCCTAGTTATCATTAGCCCAAACTCCTGAATCAATCAACATTGAGAATAAACAAAAAAGAAATATTAATAAGAATATCCTCTACTGGCTCTCAGAAGACATCAAATCCACTATTGCTGGGTCAATCTGCAGCATAGATTCCTTGTAGGGAGGGGAGCTGCCCCATCGGTTTCCAGAGCTATGAGTCTTCACAGAGGTGAACAACAGCTCCATTAGAGCACTGGCCTTTAGGTTATCAAAGAGACATTTGTCCACTTCACTATCAGTGTCAGAAAAGTTTTTCCACAGTCAACAGAATACAAAATTTAAATGAAAAAGAAGATAGTCATAAAATGGCCCAACTTCAACAAAAAATGATGAAGCACACAGAATTGCAAGAGGACAAATCAAAAAATAATATGTAAAAGGGAAGATTTACACAATGGAGGCCAAAAAATAAATATGAAGAAGGGGAGAACAAGCTAAAGCTACCAGTAATACACATAATTGATCATTTTTAGACTAGGTTGCTAAATATATCTGAAGGAAGAAAAGAACACATAGAAAACAAATTATGGAGATCAGGAAACAACTGGAGGAGCAAAATGAGAGACTCAACAAGAAATTTTAAAAGTAACAAGAGAGAGAAAGATAATTAGAACTGAAAAATAAGTCCACTAGAACACATGAAGCCAGATAAACACATAAACAGACAAAATATAAAATGTAAACTAAGAGAATATCTTCATTTATCAAGTCTGAAGACAAGGTAAAGGAACAAAGAAATAGCCTCAAAAGGTAGGGTGGAACTCCTTAATAAATATAACAGTAGAATGATTAGAATCCCTGAGAAGTATGACATCAATAAAAGCATAAAAATAATTACTCAAGAAATAGTAGAAGATAATCTTCCAGACCTCCACAGACAAAGAAGTCTGCAAATGCAGCTAGATATATGAATCTCAATCAGAGGAAACACAACAACACTATATTCTATACCCTTATAAAAATATTTTGAACCAAAGAAAATAAGAGATTACTGAAAGCAGCAAGATGAAAAATGCAATAAAGCACATTAAAGCTCTTTCATAAAAATCAATGCAATTTCTCCCCAGAAACTTCAAAGATCACAGTGAGTGGCCATATATGAAATACTAAACAAAGATAATTATCCTGTGTTTACTATTAATATATTTACATGTACACATGTATATATTTATGCCTCTATCTATCTTATACCTCATATTTCTTTCCTTTCTTTCCTTTTACTTTTCTCCTGCCCCACTATCATGTTCACTTTTCATTTGGGCTCTCAATAATTCCTCTTGGCTCCTTTACACCACCAGGCACTCTGGACCTTCTTCATTGTTGATTTCAGTTTCTTTGCTGTTCCTTTGTGAATGAGTTGATTGGCTCATTCCACCCTTCCCTCGACCCTTTTCCTCCCATGTCACCCCACCCTCTGAATTTTCTGTCCATTGCTTTCTTCTTGGGATTGGTTATGCTGCCTATTATATATGTATGCTTGTAAATATATTAATATAACAAGTATTGATGTATGCATATATATATATATATATATAATAGTATTTAGGTAGCAGATGGACTTTGGGCCTTTACCTAAATCTTCACTCAGCACAAGAACAATTTTTTCTAATAATGTGATATTCACCTTCCTAACATGATGGCTGAAGACAAAATGGATGCATAGACAAATATTGTGAAGAAAGCTGATGGTCCCCAGCTATTAAAAGACATAGTATCTGGGATCACAAAGACTTGAAGTTAAACAAGTGCCCAGTTACCAGGGAAGCAACAAGGACCACAGCGAAAAAGCACACCAGATTGTGTGATCACAAGGTGTCAACGGGATCAGGTGTCAGATGATCACAAACAAATAATTATATTTATGTGAAGGAAAGGGGTCAGAGCCCATCAGTTGATAATTGGAAATTCCTTCACAGAAAGGACACAACAGAAGTGTTAATGCCAGAGTGCAGCATTACACAGATGAAATACACAGCATTCCTCTAGTTCTTTAATACTTCCTCCCCCCACTATCATGTCATCAGTTCTACCTCATAAACCCTGCTAGAATGGCACATGAAACTTTGTAGAGATAAGGACTTTCTACACAATGAATCCAGGAGAGATAAATCCCTCAGAAACAATAATGAAAGAAATGATTCAATGAGGGTATAATAACTTAGGGGTGCAAGGAGGAGAGGGGGGAACTGACATATATCATTGGATGGATATATGACATACCTCAAAAGGGTCAAATAACATAAATGTGGGTGAAGGGATACATTGCATGGTGTAAGTCATAATATAGATATTATATGTTATATACAATGTCATATATATATGATTTGGGTCTCCACTCTGACTCCTCTCTTGATAATTGGACATTCCCTCACAGATGGGACACAGGTATTGTTATATCTGAAAGAGTCCCAAATAAAATGTTTCTTAGACAAGAATGCTTTACCCAGCAGAGTTGTTATTCAAAATATGGGGAAAATCAAGATATTCCCAAACAGAAGGTCTGGATTCATTCTGGGTGAAGTATAGCATGGATGGGGGTAGTTATGTGTCTACCATTGCAATATGTCCCCCCTTCTTGCCCTCCTCTCTCCAGCTTCCCCTTACCATCTTGGTATTGCTACTCCCATTTTTTATCTTTTATTCAAGGGTCTTATTAACAGATCATAGCATTAGGAAGCTATCCCCCTGTCTATAGCATTGCTTGCTCACCACTCCCTTCCCTCGCCTTCATCTCCCCCAAAGTTCCTCCAGAACCATTGGTCTCGTTGTTATTTTCTTGAGCTTGCTTTCCATGCCTATCTTATAATAAGTAGGCAAATCAACAATAACAAAGACCAAACAAAAGATTCAATAAAGAGAAAAAAAGAATTTTAAAAAGATGCTAATACATAGAAATAAATAAGTAGGTAAATAAATAAATAAATAAATAAATAAATAAATAAATAAATAAATAAATAAATAAACCATACATAATTCAAGGTCTGTCCACTGAAATTTATGAATATCACCTCACTGGTGCTAGGGGATTTCTGGAAGCTGCCCCTCTTAGCCTGAATCTATTATGGGGACCCTACAGGGGCCTAGTGGCTTTGCTTGGCTCCCTTTCCTGATCTGCTGTGTTCCTTTCTTAGTTCATCCCTCTGTGGGGTGTTTAAACTGAACTAACTCTCTGCCAGTGTTGTCTTTTGTTGGAGTATGCTCCAGCATCATGTCTTGAGCTGTCGTCAGCCCTACACTCCTCTCTGTGTCTTAGCAGCTCTGGGTAGGGATGTCTTCATCCAGGGTTGGTATGCTGATATGTGATCTAGAAGTCCCTCTCTTTTTTTCCTTCTTGGTCTGCTGCCATGTAGTGTGAAATGCTGGCCCCTCTCCCCAACCTGTAGGTTTAGTGGTATGTTCTGTAGCACTTACTTCTAGGGAGGGGGTCAGTTTGACTCTGAGTGGGGTCAGTCTTGGGGTATACTCTTTACATGTGTTGGTCCATGTGGTTACATTGCCCTTAAGATTTGGTGCACCATGATGTGGTCGCTCCCAATTCTGTGGAGACATAACCAATACTCTCCTCATGGGTGACTTAGTGCCCTACTTCCACAATGCCATGTCTTCATTTTCCCAACCTTTCTCATTTCCCCTTGCTTCCTTCATCCTTATTTGTGGTGAAATAATTGGACCTCCTTGGATTTGGTCTGACCCCCATCCAACTGCCTGTCCATCAACTCACATAGTGTGCAATAAATGTATTTTCTTCTACACCTTCTGTGCTGATAACACTTACCTCAGAGGACTCATGTTGTACTTACTCTTTTGTGATTGGCAGCTAACATCGCTTAGCATAGTTTCCTCCAACTCTTCCCATGAAACAAGGTGTTTCATGGGACCATCAGTGCTTTACAGCGATGCCTAATAATCCATTGTGTGTATGTTCCACAGTTTAATGATCCACTCTTCTATCGATGGAAACTTAGGTCGATTCCAATTCTTTGCAATTGTAAACTGTTCCAGAATAAACATTGGATCTCAGACAATAGGCCTTGGTTTATTTCTTATCTCTTGTTGGTATATGTCCAGTAGAGGGATAGGTGGGTCATAAGGTCACTCAATTACCATTTGCTTTAAATATAACCCAATTGCTTATTTCCACAACCACCAGTAGTGAAAGAGGGTTCCTCTCTTGCCATATCGCCTGCAACACTTTTTGCTCTTGGATTTTCTGATTTTATCTTAAGATTATTTAAATTTGAATTTCTCTGATGGCAATGATCAGGAGCATTTTCTCATATGTTTATTTGCCATTCAGTTATCCTCCTTAGTGAAATTTCTTTCAAGTCTTTTGTGCCTTTCCTCAGGTAGTTAGTAACTGCTTTCCTCCTTTTGCAGGATATATGTGGGTATTGTAAATTTTAGCAATTAAGTTCTTTGTCTATTATGTCATTACTAAAAATCTTCTCCCAGTCTGTGGGTTCTTCTTACTCTCTTAGTGAAGTATTTCCACACACACATAGGCGTGTTTTATCCTTAGTATATCCCACTTGTTAATTTCAGGCTCATCTGAGTGGTTATCCTTCCCTTTTGAAGTTAGTCTATCTATTCCCTAAGGCAAGGTTCTCGGATTTGTCCTGTTTCCTTTATTGATGATTCTATTCTAGGTCTGTGATCTACCTTGAGCTTGTCATTGTGCATGGGGTGAGGTAAAATCTAGCCTAATTTTTCTAGTGATGGATATCCATTGTTTCTAGCACTTGAAAAAGAGAGGATTCACTTTCTACTTGATGCTTTTGGGGCCCTTGTCAAAGATCAATTAACTATATTCTGATGGCTTTACTTCTAGGTTTTCTGTTCTTTTCCTTTGGTCTGAATAAATGTTATTAGACCAGAACCATGCTGTCTTGACAACTGTGGGTAGTGCAGTAGCGGTTAAAGTCAGGTAAAATTATCCCTCTGACTTTATCCTTGTTCTTGAGAAGTTCTCTGCTAATTCTGGGTTTCTTCTCTCTACATATAAAATTGGTGGTCAGTTTTCCAAATTTTTTGAAGAAGGTTGTTGGTATTTGAATAGGGGTGACATTAAACATATTGTGTCTTCGGTAAGATTGACATCCTTACAATATTGAGTCTTCTGATCTATGAACATGAGCTATTCTTCCATTTGTGAAGTTTGGTATACTAGTAGCCTATAGTTTTCATTGTATAAGTCTTAGGGTAGGGTTATTAAATATATCTCTAGATATTTCAATTTGTCCTTGGCTATTGTGAAGGCTGCTGCCTTCTTGATTTCCTCTTCCATAATCTTGTCCAATATATATAGTAAACATATATACTTCTGCTTGTTGATCTTGTGTCCTGCCACTATTCCCCTATTGCTGTCAGTACTCCTGTTGTAGAGCTTTGGGGATTTGCAATGTATAGAATCATGTCATCTGCAAATAGCAATAATTTCACCTCCTCCTCTCCCAGTTGGATAACTTTAATGTCCTTTTTCTGTTTTATGTTGTTAGCTAGGTCCTCCATTATGATGTTGAATAGAACTGAGGTAAGGGGGCATCCCTTATCTCAGTCTGATCCCCTTTTTCAATAAGATTGTTTTCAGCGCTTCTCCATTGGCTATGATTTTCATAGATAGCTTTATCAACTTGAAGAATTTGCCTTTCAGTTCTGTCTTCTTGAGTGTTTTAATTAGGAATGGGTGTTGGATATTGTCAAATGCCTTATCTATCAATACTATCATGTGATTCCTATACTTTTTCTTATCAATATGATGTACAATATTGATGGATGTTGACATGTTAAGCCATCCTGAATCCCTGGCATGAATGTCACCCGATCATGGTGGATGATATGTTCTATATACTTTTGTATTCTATTGGCCAATATTTTGTTAAGTATTTTATATCTATGTTCATTGGAGATATTAGTCGGTAGTTTTCTATTCCTGTGGGATCCTTGCCCTGTTTGGATATTAAAGTTATACTGATTTCTTAGAATGAGTTTGCGGGTTTGTGGAGGATTGGTGTTAGCTCTTCCCTGGATGCTAGGTAGAATTCTCCTGTGAAACTGTGTCCAGGAGTTCTTTCGTTTGTAGTTTCTTGATAGCCATATCTATTTCTTAATTTGCTATGGGTCTGTTGAGGTTCTTGACCTCTATCTAGTATAATCTAGGCAGAGATTATATTTCCAAGCATTTTTCCATTTCTTCCATGTTGTTGAACACATTGAAGTACAGATTTTCACAGTACTTTATGATTGTCCTTTTAATCTCATTGCAGTCTCTTGTGAAGTTACCTGTTTCCTCCCTCATCCCAGATATTGATATTTGCTCCTCCCTTTCCTTGGTTAGGTTTTCTAGCAGCCTGTTAATTCTTTAGATCCCTTGAAAGAATCAGCTTTTTGCTGCATTTATTTTTGCATTGTTTTTTCCCCACTTGTTCAAATCTGATTTTTATTATCTGTATACTCAAATATAAGCTGACCTGAATATCCACTGAGCACCTAATCTTACTACAAAAATTACATTAAAATGTGCTGAAAAAATTGGTCTATACATGAGTATATAGGATATTCTTTCCTTTTGCTATTGGAGAGACTGTTTTATTGACTCCATTCTAATTGTTGGAGGTTTTGTGATAGTATCAGCCATAAGTCTCTCTTACTGTTTTATATATGCACTTATTGCTACAAAGCAACCTCTAGTAACTGCTTTTGCTACACCCCAATGGTTCTCAATCTTCCTAATGTCTTGACCCTTTAATACAATTCCTCATGTTGTGGTGACACCCCCAACCATAAAATTATTTTTGTTGCTACGTTATAACCAAAATTTTGCTACTGCTATAAATCAGATGACCCCTCTGAAAGGGTCATTGGACACCCAAAGGTGTCATGATCTGCAGGCTGAGAACCACTGCTGAATCTCGTAGATTTGATACATTGAATTCTCATTCTTATTAGTTTCTAGAAACTTGAACTCCTCTCTACTCTGGGCTAATCCCCATTTGTTTAAAAGAAGATCATTATTCATTTTCCCATTGTTTGGTCTTGATTTTCTGCCCATCCTTTTAATGATCTAAACCTTTATGGCATGGCTATCCAAGAGGAACTTCTGTGTAATATCTGTTTGAATTTATCCAAGCTCTATTTGTGCTCCAGCATGTGGTCTCTTTTCGAAAAGAAGCAATGTCCACTTGAAAAGAATGTGAATTTTTTTTTGAATTTGAATGGTATGCTAGTCCAGGATGACTTAAGAAACAAATACATAGACATTCATATGTGTATAAGAAAGAGCTATAGGGCAGAGCCACGGTGGCATATGTGGTTGAGTGCGGGACTTCGGCCCGCAGGCTTGATGGTTCAAGGTTCAAATCCAGCGGTTGCTCTCAGGAGCAGCTCTGGGTAGCTCCCACGACCACCAGAGGGCAGTGATGCCCCCCCCCATGAAAGTGCTATATATAAAGACTAATTGTACATTAAGAAACGAGCCCAGCCCAGTCCAGCTCAAATTTATAAGTCCAATATTAGCTCATATACTTGAAAGCAATCTGTAAACTCTTCTTCATACTAACACAAAACATGTAATGATACCAAATGTAGGAAGATCACAGGTCAGTTGGTTTAAAGTCTTGTGGATCCAGTAACAGTGGAAGCATGTCAGCAATGGCAAGTGTCTCCATGTCGTTCCCCCAGTTCCAGGGGTCTAGGGTAGCTCCATGTGTCTTGTCAATAAGAATATCTCACAGGGAGTGAGCCTGTATCTGGCCTCCAGTGAGCCATTTATCTCTGTGGCATCTCCAAATGAGGTCATCAAGCTGTCGCTTGACTGATAGACTAGACTCTACCCCCTTTTGCATGTTGACACCAGATTATTTAACTACCAAAGATGAAAAACTTTATAAATGTTCAGTTGTATACCTGGTTCAGTTGTCTAATTGTAGTGTTTAGTTCTACAGCTTCCTTACTGAGCTTCTTTCCCAAGGATCTATCTCTCTCCAATAGGGGTGTATTAAAGTCACTTACTATGATTGTTCCTGATTCTGTGAGTTGTTTTCCCATCTTTTTTATAGTTTGATAAATTTCACATTTGGCATGTATATATTTATTATGGTTCCTGTGTCTACTGATCCTTTGAGCATTGTATAGTATTCCTCCTTGGCTCTTACTATGGTTTTCACTTTGAGGTTAATTTTATTGGAAAATAGTATTGCAGCCACCACTTTCTTTAAGTTGCCGTTTGCCTGGTATATTTACCACCAGCCTTCTATTCTTTGTCAATTCTTGCCTGTGAGCTTAAGATTTGTCTCTTGTAAGCAACAAACTGATGGCTCATGTTTTCTGAGCCACTTTTCTAGCCTTTGGCTTTTAATAGATGAGTTGAGATCATTGATATTCGGAGTTATTATAATGATCTGTGAATTCATGGCTGTCAACCCATAACTTTTATACTGAGTGTTTTGCTATCTTCCTTCATATCAGTGTACTATATTTGTGTGTGAAGTTTCATTTTTGCCTTCATTTCCCTCTGAGGTCATGTTATCTTGGTAACTGTTATTAGAGTATTGGCTTCTGGTGGAGCATTGAGCTATGTGGTGAACTCCTGCTTGTGTTTGATGGATATTGGTCTTCTGACCATTGTGAGTAGAGAAGGATTTTCCACATAGTTGGGTGTCCTTAGGTGTATTCTTTGATTTTTTCTTTGACCTAGAAGAATTTACCTTGTCCTCTATGTTAATAGATAGTTTAGCAGGGCAGAAGGTTATCTCAGGCTGGGTTTTTTTTTTCTTTCAAATTTCAGATGTTACTCTACTCTCTCATCTTCATATCTGCTGATAAGTCTGAGCATATTCTTACCTTAGCACCATCATATGTAACTACTTTTTTTTCTCTTGCTGTCCTTAAATTTTTCTTTTGCCTTAAAGTTGGATAATTTAACTATTATACGCCTTGGTTACTTCTTCCTGGGGTTTAATCTAATTGGTGTCTTCTCTGCTTCTTGAATAAGTTTCTGATCCATATTCATTAAGATGAGGATGTTTGCTTCCGGAAATTCCCCCACTAATTTACCTGTTGACTTTGTCATTGTATCTTGTTCTGGTGAACCAATTATTTCTCTTCATAGCATCTGCCATTGATCTCCTACATTTTCGGCCTCTTTGATTATCCTGTTTGACTTTCTTTCCCACATGTTGAAGTCTGCCTGATTGTCCTTGAGATGGTTGGTACAATTCTTTGCCTCTTCTAATGTGTTGATGAGATTCACATACTGGTGTTTTGCTTCTGTTACCTCATCCCTTAGGCCTTGTATTTCCCTTTGGTGCACCAACTTCTTCACCTATGTCACGGTGCTCATATCCTCTATCCTTTCATGCTTATTCTTCATTGCTTCCCTCATATCCAGTATTACCACAACAGTTTTTTGAAAATTTCTTTTCCTGGCAAATCGGCATCTGACTCTTTTTGAGCATTGTCATCCCTGCTTTCTTGTTGAGGATGCTGTGGCATGTTGCTGTTTGCATTATCATCTTGGAAGAACTGGGAGCCATGTTTCTGGGAGATCAAGGTATCCTGAGCTCATTCTAGGTGTGACTGGTAAAAGTGTTTTTAAGAACTACCTCTGGCCTACTCTGGTATTGAGTCAGACTGCTATGTAGGCAAGGTTCAGTGGCGACTCATGGGCTAGAGGTAGTGGAGAGTCTCAGAGTCTGGGCTGACATTGGTGACTGTAGGTATGTTGGTGGCCTGGGTTAGGGCAGGTCTGCAGGCTGGTGCTGTTCTGGGTGTGGTCTATCAGGCCATAATTAAAAGACTTTCAAAGACATTCTGTGGAGTTCAAAATTGATAGGACCTGTTGGATTTTCTCATTTTGTTATATTAGAAACCCTAGGCTGTGCTCTGGAGTTTTGTGTTCAGGCAACAGGACAGAGTTCTACAGGCTTACATTCAAAATAAACAGAGAACCATAGCCTGGAATTGAAAACATTTTTACAAAACAAATCCCCCTCTCCTCTTTATAATGGACTTATGGGGAGCCCTGGTATCAGGGCTGTCCTATACTATCCCCTAGAGAAGGGGACCAACTTAGTGGAGTGGGGGGTCGATTGGATCTGAATTTGCCTTAAACTGTCTTTCTTTGTTGCTTCCAACTCTATCCTGTTAACACTACTGGTTGTGCTCTGTGGACCTAATTCTGTCATAGGTAAACACCCTAGCAGCTCTCCAAATGCTGCAAATTATTGTTTAATTATGTATCATTACCCACACTGGCAGGTGTGGAGCTGGGGGGAAGAGGGAAGGAGGGCGGATGTAGTCCTTCCACTTCTGCCTGGGGAGGAGATTTCCAAAGCCCTAGACACCAGATGCAGGGTGGATAGCAGCAAAGGGAGCTCTGGTGTGAGGTCCTGTGTCTAACTCTTGAAGGCTGTGAGCCTGGGATTATGACCATTTTTAGACAGCAGTCTGGGGACATTACTGCTCACTGTGGGACTAGGTCACATGAAGGGGTGGCAGATGCCATTCTGCTGGACCTGGCAAGGCGTTAGCAAAGCCTGCAGGCAGACACAATTAACTTAGAACGTTTCTGGGAGTTCTCCAATTGCTTTCAATGTGGGAGATCTGAACTTTAGCACCAAGTCTGCCAGTATTGGCATCCTTACCTCTTAATTTTCTGGTCTGACAGCTGGAGTGCTGGACAGGTCATTCTACCTGGACAGCATCTTGTCAATATAAACTTATCTAGTGTAGGTTCTGTACTGTTGATGATGAAGACATGCCAGCAGAAATGAGGGAGAGGGGGAGCATATGAGGAATAGACTTACTACATGATATTTGTATGTTAGCTGTGAATCAGAACCCAAATTCTTACTGGAAAAGAAAAGAACAAGGGGAACAGTAATAGCGAGCATAAAACTGTATGAGACTACGATCCTGTGTCACATTTTAAACCTTGGACCAAGTCCATTCCCTGAGATTGCCTCTTCACTAAATAGGAGCGTGGCACACATAATAAAGGACATTGCCTGAATAGCAGTGACCTAGTTAGTAGCCATCGGTATGAGATGAAAAGGACAAGAATTACTAAAAAACAAAAATAAGAAGATAGGAGGCAAAGAAACTACAATACTAAGAAAGTAAATAAATAGATGAAACTACAATACTAGAAATAATTAAATGAACATAATTAAAGAGAACATTGAAACACTGGGATACATGCAAATAATGTCACTCATTATTTGTGAGGAAATGGACAAATGTGAACCACCTTGTTGTTTAAACTTTCACACCACAGACACAAAAAGGAATCAATACAATTTTTAAAAAGTAATAAACTTAAAGAATTCAGTAATTCCAAGTAAATCCGTAGGACTATGAACACCAAGAGGTGAAACCATGGAAAATCTCACGATGCTGACTGTCAGAGGTTGTTTTTCCATTCCCTTGAATTCCCATAAGTTAAAAATTAAAAAGGAAAATAATGATGCATTATATAGATGTATTAAAAGGTGCCTATTGACTCAATAGGCATTTACATTTTTGCTATTATGGCATGGAGTTGATTATACCTCATAGGAATTTGATACACAGCAGAACCAAAAAAAGGCCCATGCCTAGACATCAACACAATTGTTGTTAATTTCGAGCCCATTATCACAGTTGCCATGCCAATCCTTATCTTTAATGTTTTTCCTGTTTTTCACTGATCTTTGCTTTATCAAACATGATGTCTTTCAATGTGTCTGAAGTAACTGAGGTCAAGTTTCACCACTCTGACCTCTAAGGACCATTCATGCTGTACTTTTCCCCAGAATGATTTGTTGGTTCTTTTGTGAGTTCATGGTAATTTTAACATTTTTCTTCATTTCCATAATTCAAAAATATAGATTCTCCAGTATTGAAACTGGAGGTTTGAACTTTTTCTGCAATTCTTTTAGCTTGATATGCTCAGTACATTTTCCTTTTTTTGTATTTCCTTTTTTCCCCTTTTTTTGTATTTCTAACTGTGGTCTTGCACACTGCATTACAATGCTTTATTTGGTCTTTTTGAATTACCTTTTTAAGTTTTCTGGTCAGCAAATTTATTTCATCATTTTCTCCATGTACTTTAACAACTGTACATTGTTTTTCCCAGTTTTATTGACACATAATCTACATATCATAAAACACAATCCTACTGTGGTTGAGTTACTTCTGAACTCAAGACTACTTCAGAGTTTCTTTGAACAGCTCCTTTGAAGCTTTTTCTTGGCTTTTCTGGTCTTTTTGTTTGTTTCTTTGTTGGATATCACTGCCCTCTGGTGGTGGGACTAGGAGGCCGAGCCTTTGCCCCTGTGGAGCTGGAATTGAACCTCCATCCCAGTGGGCCACAGTCCCGCTCACAACCACTACACCACCGGGGCTCAGCCCACCTTTTTTGGTCTTTTTAATGATTTTTGCTTTCTTCATTATGGAATTCTTGATTTCTTACCACATCTTGTCAGGTTTTATATCATTAGTCTTTGATTAGTGAAATCTATTCTGAAGACACTACCAAAATCTAGGTGAGTATAACTCAAGGTCATATTTTGGTTCTCATAAACTTATTTTAATTTTCATCTTCAATTTCAACCTGAACTTCTGTAAGATCAATTTTTCTTCTGTTCCACATTGAGCTCCTGGCTTCATTTTACCAACTGAAATTAAGCTTTCCCAACCTCATTTCCCACAGATATAGGCAATTTGATTCTTATATATCCCATCTGGGAGGATCCATGTATGCAATTGTTTATGTTACTGAAAATGGGTATTTGCAATGAAGTCATTGGTCTGGGAAAATTTTATCAGGTGACCTTCGATTTCATTTCTATCATGAAGGCCATATTTCTGTTCCTTCCTCTTTTTCCTCTTTTCTACTTTTGCATTACAATCACCAGTCATCATAAATGCATTTTGATTTCATGTTTGATTTCATATTTTATACTGAAAAGTTGGTATATTTTTTAATTTATTCATCAATAGCTTTAGTATTGGTACAAAAATTTGAGTACTACTTATACCAACTACCCTTCTTTGTAGGCATCAGATATTATCCTGTCATAGCATTGTACTTCAAGATAAATATTGAAATGTTCCTTTTCACACATTCCTGTTGAATTTGTCCTTCTCAGCATAATTGATAATATTAAACTGTCTTATTAAAAATGACTAATACCAGTCCATTCCAGTTCACTAATGCCTAGTGAACACTTTCTATTAATTAGCTATAGTAAAATATCTGACCCAAGCTACAGTATTTACAACCATCTCATATGCATGTGACAGTTGGACACTGGATTAAAAAAATGAAGAAGGAACATTGCATTTGAATTATATAGCTGGATAAGAATATTTAAAGTACTACGGACTGCCAGAAGAATAAACAACAGATTGCTCCTTAGAAGCAAGGATGGGGAGACTTCATGACAAATTCTTTGGATGTGGTTCAAGGAAAGATCAGTCCTAATTGACACAGTGGCTGTAACAATGAATCCAAGCATAAAATAAATGGCATCATGTTAAAACACCAGGCAGTGTTATTTTCTGTTCTTTGTATGGTTGCTATGAGTCAAAATCTACCCCTTGGTACCTGACAACAGCAACATTATTTCTATCTGGAGTTCATTAAAGGGGGTCTTTTCCATCTTAGCAAAGGCTAGTCAGTTACCATGAAGCACGTGGCATCTACTACAAAGGCAAAAATGGGGTAGGGTTTATTTTCCTGAATTCCCTCTAAACTTAGTTTCTAGTACTTAAAATATACTAACATCTTATTCCACATTTCCAATAACTGGCTTTCATTTAGAGTTCTCACTGGGCTTGTTTAGTCAGAGCTCTCTAGAAAGAATAATTATGTTTTATCACCCTCCTTATTTGTGTCTTGCTGTTATTAAAATCCCTCTAAATATCTGAAAAACTTCTTTGCTCTTCCTGAATCCCACACACATCAATGTAAGAATGAACTCAACTGATTTAATGCCATATTTCGGTCCTAACTATGCTTAAAATATTTCAATTGTAGTGTGCATGAGATTCTTGATTGCCTAGTCACACACACAGACATACAGACAAATATGCACACATTTATCACATTTGAATCCTACTATTCCATTCCAGTTTGCTCTTTCACCCCTGGTGTTATCTGAGCACACCTTGCCAGTTCAACCTAAGTTCTTTTGAATGCCCTCAAAAACAATTAAGACACTCAATGCTAATTAAAATATGAGCACACGGTGTACCACACACCTGCCAAAAGCTGCTCCTGTAAAATCTCGGTATGGTAGTATGTTGTAGAATTGTCCTAAAATTGATCTTTTTTATGTTCATTGTTATGCATGCCTCTTTTGTTTTGTTTTGTTGGTGTTTGTTGAAAAGCTAAACAACACAATGCCAACTTATTAGACCAAAATAATGCTTACACTGAGTGTAGTGTGACACATGGGACTCGCGAGTAAGAAAGATATTTCAAGATGGCGAGTATCCACACATCAGCAACCCAGAGAACGAGAATAAGGGAGTGTGAAACAGATTATGACCTGCTACTCATCACGGGCACCCCTAAATGGCACCATAAAATATGACTTAGATGTCTGATTAAGTCTCTGATTGTGAGATGATTCAACGGTCTATAAAAGAAATAAAAATACTCATAGTTTTCAAAAAAAATACCAATAGTTTTCCCTGCACTAAACTTTTTTGTGTGTGTGTGGGCATCACTGCCTCTAGTGGTCATGGGAGCTACCCAGTGCCGTTCCTGAGAGTCCCCTCTGGATTTGAACCGCCAAGCCCGCGGACTGCAGTTCCGCACTCAACCACTTATGCCACCAGGGCTCAGCCCTGCACTAAACTTTTATAATACTGTGAAACTTACTTGTAGTAGTTCTACATATGTCAGTGTTTTGATGCAAAGTTTGGTCTTTAGTTCAGTCATTCCGAAAGATTGTTTCCCCTGAAATAGTTCAATGAATTTCCCCCATACGGGATACTCAATTAACCTGTAGTTTAATATTCCCTTCTTTATTTCAGAATGAGTTTCATATTCATGTTGAGGGCCACCAAATTGTTTTCCCCTTGCAAGTAACAATGTATCATGACAACCCTGGCGACAAGGAGCTACTTCTCAGTGATCTGACCCTGATCACTGTTAGTTAACTAAGCTGCTGTGGCAGGACTCATCTTTGAACATCATCCTCATGAGGATTTTCCTTTATTTCCCTTCTTTAGAGTCAGCTCTAATTCTTAGTCTCTGTTTACCAATTGGGGACATCTAGAGCAAGTGTGTATATCTGTTTATCTTGGCTCGGTTTTCCCCTCTAGAGGAGGCACATGTGCTGTTAGGTGCTGTGGAGTTGGTTCCGCTCAGAGTTCCAGTGATGGAGCCAAGCACTGCCGCATTTCTCACACGTGCAGCCCCACCGTTCTCACAAGGATTGTATGAGCCCATTGCTGCAGCCACTGTATAGCTCCATCTTTCAGCTTCAACTGAGCACCAAGCACTTTCTAGTTCAGAACAACAAATTTTGCACAACACACGTTCCCAGATTGTCTATGCATTCTCTGTCTTTTTATCATAAAGGGTAGAATTGTAATATAGATCCGCCTTGGAAATCTCCTCATTGCCTTTGTTGGGTGTCTCTATTTGACTCTCCACTTTAAAAGTAAAGCCCTTTTCAAAAACTCTGCTCATAACTGTTCCCTTATTTAACAATTCTCTTAAATTACCAGGTAATTTTTCTTGTGATTTGCTCATGAAACAACACATTTCCTAAGTGCACTGTGGGGGCTGCCCATTCCATTCATAAACTACAGACTAAATCCCACATGGCTTATATCTTGATACAGGGTTAACATTCCCATCGAACTAACTCTGGAAATATAAATTCTGAGATATCTGGCTGCCAAATTAGAATCAGAAGCAAAACGATGTTTGCTTCCTTAGTAAATCGCATAGATTATTATTTTTCCATAGGACTATACTTGTCATTTATAAAGACTGAATTAGTTCAATGTCCTTGACAATTCTTCATAATATACAGTCTTAGTCTTCATGTGTTCTTAACCATGTCCTTGCTTATAAAATTCTTTCCAAAATATATATAAGAACCTGTTGTGTTTGCATGAGTACGTGTATGATTAGTTGCAACTCGTGGTTCTCTTATGATAAAGGTGGATAGAATTACAGTTGTGACGTCATTGCCATCATGGAAATGACTCACCAGAACATGTAGAAGATGCTTTTGCATACGATTTCAGTGATTGTCATATAAGGAGCCATAGTGAGAGCAACTAGCTGAAGTACTCACAAGCTTAAGAAAGGAGCTCACAAAAGTCTCATTTTCTGTTTTAATTCATTCATTATAAATGGAGGAGAATTTCCCGATGGCTCATAAATTCTGTCAATAAATGCTATTAACAGTGCAGCCATCCCCATGTCAGCTTCCAAATTATTCCAAAAACAACAATGTCAATTTTGTTCCTTTTTTGTTAAGGTTCATTTATCTTTGGCTTGGTAATTGTCATCACTGAAATGCTGTCTGGTGTCAGCTAATCATGTTATTTCTGCATCTGCCTCCACCATCGCCTTCATTTCCTTGGCAAGCCTTTTTAATGTGAGTTTGCCTATCATCCTGCCAGCACTGTTACAGAGTGACTCTGGTTGGTCTGACTCTAATAAGCAGTGTTTAAAATATCCTAAATTCCTCCTACTCTGCTGGTTCCAGTTAGTTTTATGATTATTGGATTAATTCCTCAAAAACACTTCATCATTGGTTAGGAGAAAATCAACTGGTCCATATTAGCTGAAGACCCCAACCCCCTTCAAATGTATTGGGAACTCTCAAGTGTCTTTGTGACACTCCTTTTCCCTTTCTACCCAGGCCTGGCTAGTGTCCTTTAGCCACTTCTGTGTGCATCAATGCCTATGACAGCTTATAGTGCCTACCAGATGGCATCTCAATAAATAGTTAACAAAAGGTTAAAGGGTAACATAAGATTAATGTTACCCTTTTCTCATTCAATTCAGAAACTAGGCTTTAACAGGTCATGACAGTCTTCCACTAGTAGGGGTACTGCACATAAATTGTGAAAAACAAAACAAAGTCATTGTCTGTTCATGCAATTTGTCCATCCCACCATAAATTTTGCTCTTCAGTGCATTCATATGTCTGAATTCCAACCTCAGAGATGCTGTATCCTACATACAGTTTTCACAACTCTTTTTTCATGTATTCTGATAAATCATAAGCAATGAATACAGTTCTCTCTCAATACAAGTTAGAGAGAGTGAGTAGAAAAACCTGCTGCTTTTGATAGGAATTCTGCATTCACCCACCACTCTTTCCCAGGAAACATTCTTCTAGGTATTTGGCTTTCAAATTTATTAAAAATTTTGAGTTCATTGTTTCAATGAACTCTTAACCTTTTCAAAAGTTATTTTTCATAAGTCACTTTTTGACATCCAGTAGCTTAAAAGCCAGGTGTACTCTTCTACTTTTCTTCACATTTCTATGGAAGGGTCTTATGAAGACTTTAATTAAGTTCAACTGCTCTAAGAAGTGTTTAGTAAGTGATAGCACCCTTTCTATGTGTTCTTGATGAAGTCTCTCTTTTCCTAACCTGTTGGTCTGCCAGTGTAACACATGCCTGCATTACAATTGATGTATAAATAAGTGACTGAGTTCCATAGTTTATTCTCCAAACTGATCTTCTATTACTTGAAAACTCCATTACTAGGTCAGATGGCCAGTCTATTAGCTCACATTCAAATTATGAAGAAGACTTAACTTCTGAGGTATGTGATACCTTCATTCAGATTTCATGAAGTTCAGGATGATACATTGATTTTGCTAATTCTTTCCTTATCTGAGACTCTCCAGGTGTAAGGTTAAATTGGGAGTCTACAAATTAACCTTCTCTTAAAAAAAAGATCTTCTCATAATGTCAGAAAGTTACCAGGATACAGTATAAGCTTTTGCATTATTTCAGGAAATCAGTATCTGAGTAGTATTTTTTCTTCTTGCTTTTAAACATACATGCTTAGTTTAATAGATGTCTAAAGTCTTGAAAATACCAATAAAACGATGAATAAAATGAACTTGTTTTTCTCCCCTTAATAAAAAGGCATGAGTCACCTACCATGACAAGAGAGAATCAAAACCAAATCACCCCAAAACAAAAACAAAGCAAAAACAAAACAAACAGATCCCCAATAAAAACAGAGAGAGAGAGAGAGAGAGAGAGAGAGAGAGAGAGAGAGAGAGAGAGCGCAGATATCAACTGGCTTTTCACAAATATATATATATATATATATATATGTATGTGTGTGTGTGTGTGTGTGTGTGTGTGTGTGTGTATTCTTTGTATTGGTTCTTTAAATAGCAATCCCCCACCTTCCAGGGCTGGAAGGGGTAGTTCCATCTAGGGGCAAGCACGTAGATGCCTGGGTCAGGACAAAAGGGCCGAGTAGGATACCACCATATCTACTATGAGAATGAAGGCAATCCTTTAAAAAATGTCATCATCACTCAGAAAGACAGCAATTTTGAAGTTCTTTTTATATCCATGTACAGGTTCTGCATGAGCCCAATTAAACATTCTGAAATTTTTAGTCTCTGTAATGATATCCACAATTTATCAAAGCCAAATGCCTTCAAATAGTTGACAGCAAAATAAAGGTAAACATCTGTTTTTACTATTCTCTATTTTCTATGCAATCCATCTGATACCATGAATATCCTTTGTTCCACATGCACTTCTAAATACAGTTTAGATTTTTGGTGGCCCCTGATAATTATATAGCTGTAGCCACATTTCATCTTCAGTAATTTTTTCTGATAATAATGATGCTATTCAATAATTCTGTAATCCATTTTATTACCTTTCTTTGAAGTGTGTAAGAATATGAAATTTTCCCAATTAGTTGGCTAGGTAGACAGCCATCTTACAAATTTCTTTCATCTTACAAAGAAGTTTAAACTTTGCTTCCATTTCTTAAAGCATATTAATTGATCAACATGCTCAAGTCTTAGAGTCTTGGTTTTTTGCAGTATATTCAGTGCCATTTAAAATTATTTATTCAATTACAGAATGTCTTGATTATATCCTGTGTCCTGAAATGGTTCAACACTGGAAAATATTTTTTGGTACCAAAAGCTAAATACTGCCATTGAGTCTATTTCAACTCAATGTAACATCACAAAAAATGATAATAAAATTTCTTATAGAGTTACATTTGGTACAATGTTTATATGTGTACTCTGCCCACCATCTTTGGATGACCTCCATGTTTCGAATTTTCAGAGATAGAATTCTTCAGTAATCGGGTAAGCTATGTGGCAAGTTATGTATTTCCATCTTGTTTGTACATATGCTTATATCCTCTTGAATATTCTGAGAAGCTTATAGGACAAAAGGTTATAGAACAAAAATGTGGCAAAAACATGAAAACCTTTCAAGGAAGACTCTAACAACAGCCAATGTATTGAAACACACCAGTAGTCCTGATGGTGGCACAGAGGCAGGCTATATTTTGCTCTTTACATAAAATGTCACCATGCACTGAAATGAACATGAAGACAACTAACAAGAGGGGGACCCAACAGACTGCAAAAATCATAGAACAATATCCTTAATATTATACGCAACTAAAGTTATGTTGAAGATCACCCAGCAATTGCAATTGCAGGTGCACATTGACAGGGGGCTGCCTGAGGTTCAGGTGTGAAGCAAAAAAGACATGGTTCCTGGGATATTATTGCTGATGGCATCAGATGGATCTTGACTAAAAGCAGAGAACACCAGACAGATGTTTACTTGTGTTATATTGACTGTGCCAAGGCATATGACTTTGCCAATCCTAACAAGCTACTGACAGACTTGAGAGGAATGGGCATCCCCAAAGCCTTCATTGTATACATCCGGAACTTGGACATGGATTGAGAGGCAGTATTGTGAACAAAACAAGGAAATACTCATGGTCTAAAATCAGGAAAGTGTGCATCAGGCTTGCATCCTCTTGTCATGCTTATTCGATCTATATTCTGAGCAAGTAATTAGAGAAGAGAGATTATTTGAAGAAGAATGTGACAGCAGGATCATAAGAAGGTTTATTCACAGCCTGCTATGTATATATGTCACAACTTCGCTTTCTCACAGGGCAATAGGTAAGAAAGACTTGAAGAACTTGCTGATGAAGAACCAGGAGTACAGCTTCTGGTATGGATTAAGCGCAATCTAAATAAAGCCAAAGTCTTCACAATTGGACTAAGAAGTTAATCTGTGATAAACAGAGAAAAGACTGGAGTTCTCAAAGATTTCATCTTCCATGGATCCACAATCTGTGCTAATAGAGGCAATGATTGGCAGATCAAACAATGCAATACATTGGGTAGATGTACTACAAAAAACCTCCCTAATGTGTTGAAAAGCAAGAATGTTTGAGGACTCAGTTGTGCCTGACCCGAGGGTGGTATCATCAATTGCCTCATAAGGGCACAAAAGTTAAGCAATGAATAAGGGAAAACAAAGAAATAGCAATGCATTTGAATTATGGTGCTGGTGAAGACTATTGAGAGTACCATGGACTGTCAAAAGAGAAAACAATTCTCTCCTGGAAGCTAGAAAACTTCTTAGAAGCAAGGATGGTGAGACTTTGTCTCATGTTGTCTGAACTTTGAACATGTTGTCTGAAAAGATCAGTCTCCAGAGAAGTATATCATGTTAGGTAAAGCAGAAGGGCAGATTAAAAGAGGAAGACTTATAAATGATGTACTGAATGTTGTAGTAGCTGTAAGAACCCCTAATAAAATTATTTTTTAAAAAAGAGGAAGGCATTTGACAAGGTGACACAGTGATTGCAACAACTAGCTCAAACCTAAGAATAATTGTGAGCATGCTACAGGGAAGTGTATTGCTGTACAGTGGTTTGGAAATGACAGTTTATGTAACAACAGGATCTAGGAACAGCAACAACAACAACAACAAAGATAAATTCAACAACAACAAAGATAATTAATCCTATCAAAATTTGTATATTATCAAATAAAATCTCTTAGTTGGGCATTGTTGGAGAAAATACAGATGTGGCTATGGTCTGCATGATCTGTAGTCATATATAAAATATGATCAAGGTTGCTATACAATATTACATTATTATTACATTGTTATTACATTATAATATTAAGTAGATTGTTGTTCAATTTTCCATTTACACTATGAGAAAAAAAAGAAATTATTTAAAAATCAAAGTGTCTTATTTCAGGAAATGTATCTGAAGAGTTCTATGTAGTCCAGATATAAATTTCCCACTATTTTAATCCAAAAAATGAGTGAATTCTTAACAGATATAAGAATAAATTTATATAAACATGAACCTTCCTTTATCCTTTTAATCATTACAGCTAAAGGCAAGCTCACCAGTCTTCAAAAAGTGACTAGCTGCTAAAACAAGTTGTTATGCTGTATTCACCACTAGTGTGATTTTAAAAAATTATCATAGATTCCATCTGCTCATAGAAAAAAATTTCTTTCTATTGAATAACCAACTCTCTTCATGTTATTTGGTTCATTCCTTTATGTTTCATTCTATTATTAAGAAGGCTATGTCTTCCATTGTATTTTTCTTTATGCTGTGACTATATATTTACATTTCAATGACTGATCTAGTTCTTTGATTGCCATAAACTGGTTTCCAACTCATAGTGATGCAGAGAACTGCCCATAGAGGACTGCATTACTTACAAATGTGGATTTCCAGGTCTTTCTCCCCTTTAGTCACAATGTGGGTTCAGACTGCCAACCTTTTCATTAGCCATGGAGTGCTTAACCACTGTGCCACCAGCCTCCACAAAGGCACTTTATTCACGTTGATTCCAACTCATACGGACCATATGTAACAAAACAGCACTGCCTCTAAGGTCCCCAGGCCATGGTTTTTATAAGAACTGATTGCCAGGTTTTATCCCAAAAAAGTCAACGATGTGGTTTTGAACTGTGGATGTCTCGTTTGGCACCGAGTTCATAACCTCTGTAGGGCAAGTGGTCCTTTGTTCTCCCAATTAATTTCCTAATGGTGTAAGGAAAGCATCTTTTGTTACCCATGCTTTAATGTGACTTTTGTAAATATTATTTCTTCTCTCTCCTCTTTCTTTTGTCTCCCTCAGCAAATAAAAATGCATATGCATTTGTGCCTGTGTTAGCTTACCTCTACTTCAATGGTCAATTTGAGTTTTTGTACTTACTATTTTTTTAAATCATTCTCACAGTAGGCTAGGGTTTTCCTCGGGCAAACATACACACACTTAGGTGGTGATATGCTGAAAATATTCTATGGCCTCTGTTGGTTTCACTGGTCTGGAGCACAGGTGGAACTCACAAGAGCATCTGAAAGGAGGCCAGGATAGAAGATTGATGGCAAAGACCAAAATCGGTGGCAAGCAGGTCTTCTGCTAGTTACTTGTGCTTTGTTTCTGCTATGTTTCTCACAATCCCAAAACATGCATATCTATTTCTAGTATACTGATTCTATTATTCTAGTATTATTAGTATTATTCTAGTATTATTAGTCTAGTATTCTGTTTCTAGCCTAGAGTTTTATCTCCGCTGTAGTTTGAATTTTGTTTAGGAGCTTCAAAAAAAAAAAAAGAAGAAGAACATATGCACATATTTGGATTCATGCACATGTTTATTCCTCATACATGTTCTATCTTTAAGTATTTGGGGGGGGCATCCCTGTCCTTTGGCTTTAGGTATTTTTAAAATACAAGTTATTTAATAAAAATGAGAGAAATAAAAGCATCATCTCCCAAAGAAAAAGGACAATAAAGCACCCAAAATAGTCCTATAACAGCTTATTATTTACATGTAACAAGTAAGCAGTGGGTGCCTTCTAATGCAATTCTTTCCAAAATCTGTCACTACTATATATTGTATATATGACAGTATTGCACAATTGATAGAACATAATTTTTATCCAGGCTAAATTAAAAAAAATTATTTGCCTTAAATTTCATTCTCATGCAGTGTTTTTGATATTGTATTTCTCTAATTCAATTTAACACACACACACACACACACATCAGGGATTTACCACCTGCACAAGCCATTCCTGAGAGGTCACTTTAGATGATAAAAGTTTAAAGAAAAAGACACAGGGACCAGAAATAATATGTAACTTCATACAAAATGCCATTTAGAATGAAAACCTCTGCCCTTCAGTTAATGAAAAACATTATAAAAGATAAGCTTTAATTTCCAAAATTAGCTTCAAAAATAGTTTAACATTTCATACATCTGATTCAAGGGTATAGAGAGACTTAAATTATACCTAATAGCAGGAAAAATTTTATAATGCTTTAAAAGAATATAGCACTGTCAAATTTGTCATAATCGTACACCAGTGGTAAAGATTCTTTAAAAAAATCACCATCCCTAGGCCCTATGGACATCACTAACTTAATATTCGCACTGATAATAAGATGCTTTAAAAAAAAGAAAAACAAACAGATGCCAGTCAAACTCCTGGGTTCTAATGTCACATGGAGAGAAAAGTAAGATACATCTGTTAAAGACTATGCCCATGTGCCAATCACTCCTGGGACTCCAGTGCATTCCAACAGAGATGGCTTAGTTCATTGTATTCTTCAATTTTACTCACTTTTTTGTTTTGTTTTCTCTGGGTGAAAATACAAGCAGGTTTCAAAATGTTTGAGGGGGGGAAAAGGAAGAAGAATACAATGGATATTTTCAAGAATGTTTAAACTCCCCTCATACAAACAATAAAGGATATACCATTTCAACAAGTTCAAGCTGTACAGTTCATTGGCACTGTGCAAGCTCTTCAAATTGTATCATTGCCTATGTCACCTTTCCCATGAATCCTACAACCCTGAAGACTCACCATCCTCTAGGTTTCTTTGCTAATCTTCTGAGAGGTTGTTAGTTTCATCCCACATAGAAAGTTATTTCAAAGAGCATAATAGTCAAGACAGATCATATTAATTAAGTTATAAGAGCTGACTTTGGGGAAATGTTTAGTTTGAGATTTAAAGAGTATTTCAGGATAATATTTATGTGTTGATCCAGTTCCAGTAGCTGCATAAGGTCTAGATTCCACAGAGAATTTGAAAATTTGTTCACACAACCCCCCTCCCTCATTTGATCAGTATTCTGGAATGGTTCTCAACCTGTGGATCACAATCCCTCTGGCGGTCAAAAGACCCTTTCACAAGGGTCATTCAATTCATAAAAGTAGCAAAATTAGTTATTAACTAGCCACAAAAATAGTTTTGTGGTTGGGGGGTCACTACAACATGAGGAACAGTGTTAAAGGGTATGGCATTAGGAAGGTTGAGAAGCACTGGGCTATAGAATATTATATCAAGACATTCTGTGATGGTGATGTCCTGAAGAATAACACCATGCCTGGTAAAGTGAAGGGGCAGAGCAAAAGAGGAAGGCCCTTAACAAGACGCATTGACACAGAGGCCGCAACGAGGGACTCAGACAGAGGAACAGCTGAGAGGCAGGTGCAGGGTCGGGCACTGTTGCACTCTGTGGTAAGGGCACAGTGGGCTGACGCTGATTCACTGGTCCCTAATAACACCAACAGGCAGGCACCATCCATGTTTTCTGCTCTCAAGGAATAGGAAGGAGGTGTTTATGGAAGTCACATTTCCTCCTCCGATTTGCAAATCTCTTTCTCTTACACTTCACATGATTGGAGACCTATTGATGGAAATCACCTCTTGCACAAAACTGGCCCTATTTTGGATTGGAAAAGGAGAAATTCCATCACTTGGGAACTGTAGAGCAAATAAGATGATACTAGAAGGTGTCTGTTATCAATTTTTGTTGTTATGAAAATGTCATTGGTGCAGGGTAGAAAAAAAGTTATTTGCTCTTGACTGAGTCTCATCTACACGATAGATAGGTCCCCCAAAGATAGCTAGTTCTCAATTCCTGGAGCCTGAGAAAATTACCTTACATGAAAACAAAAACAAAAAACTCAAAACAGTCTTTGTAGATGAAATTAGATTGGGAATCTTTAAAATGAAACATTATTTAATCATTTCAGTGGCTCCTAAAAGCAAACATAACTGTCCTTTTAAAAAAGGCAGTGGGGAGATTTGACTCAGACAGAAGAGAAGGTCAAGTGACCCCAGAGATTAGGATTGGAGTGATACAGCTCTAAGTCAAAGAATAAAGACCAACCGACAGTTCACCTAACTCTTGGTCAGCCTGCAGGACAAAGTAACATTGCTACTGAGCTTTTTCCAGACCACCATCTTTAAAGCAGTTAGGAAGTCTCATTTTGATTCTATGGAACAATTTGTGGGTTAGAATCAGGCAGGTTATCAGATCAGTGTGCACTGGAAAAAGACAAGGGAGTAATTCTTCACTCAGACCCTCTCTCTACAGCAATGGTTCTCAGCCTTCCTAAGGCCAGAACTCTTTAATACAGTTCTTCATGTTGTGGTGACCCTCAACCACAAAATTACCTTTGTGCCTGGTTCATAACTGTAATTTTGCTACTGTTGTGAATTGTCATGCACATTTCTGATATGCAGGGTGTGTTTACATTGTTGCAAATTGAACATAAATAAACCTAATTAAAGCATAGTGATCAATCACAAAACGATATGTAATTATACATTGTGTAATATTTATGTGCTTTCTGATGGTGTTAGGCAACCCCTGTGAAAGGGGCATTAGACCCCCTAAAGTGGTCACGACTTACAGGTTGAGAATGGCTGCTCTAGAGGCACTGCAGTGCCTCACTGGCATCATGATTTTGGTCCAGAGAGAGTGAATTTATTATTTTCATACTAGTAACTGTGAGATGATTCATTTGTATTACTTTAAGTTATTTATGAGAATTTGCTACGGAATGCTCCAGAAGCTAGTCCAAGTATCTTAGTAATTGATATACAGATGACAGGAGGAACAAAGAAGGGAAACTAATTGTAGAGAACAGTTCCTCTTGAAAGGGAAAGATGATTGGTCATTTCTGTACTTTCTGCAGTAATTCTGTTGTTTTTGTTTGTACTCAGACTTGATTATGGAAGAATCAGATTTTTGTCTCTCTCTATCACAGTTCCAGAAGACCTTGTATGATGCAATTTATAAAATGGTTTTATATTCAATCGTAGAACATCAAAGTGTAACTCTTCATGCCAGGCCAGCTGACAGCTGTCAGGACTGTGTTTTTCTTATTCTGTCTTAATTCAATGAGGGAAACTGGTCATGTTATTTAGCCTCAATGGTTATCACTACTCATTGCAGTCATTCATTGACTAAATATGCAATGAGTATATACTCTGGGTGAGATATATTTTTCTCTTACCACACCCCTTCCTCTTGAGATATTTCTTATAGATTCAACGGACTGTGGGGTGTGTGGGGTGAACAATTCTATCTCCACTGATGTTAACACACAATTTAAAAATGTACTCCATATCAACTGTTAAACCTGAGTTGCTCACGGGAGGAAAGTTTAGAAGCCTGAGTGAGACAGAAGTCTATGGAAGGTTCTGAATAGCCAACCCGCAAAGCAAATCCACCGCCACAGAGTTCATTCTGTCTCACAGCAACCCTGCAGGATGGGGTTCCTTACTGATTTCATCTCGGACTTCTTTCTTTCTTGCCTCTGTTAAACCAGACTGCCCTGCAAGAAGAGCTCCAAAATTCCTTGGAATACCTTCTATTTTCCTTTATTTCAGGTATCTTCTAAAATGTTGCCTGATTTCTGTGACCTTACTTAAAAGAGCAATTCTTCTGACACATTTACCCCTCTTCCCTCTTTACTTTTCTTTTAACATATATCAGCCATTGGTATGGTGTACATTTTGCACTGTGTGCTAACATCAGTGGAGATAGAATTCAGTCCCCTGAATCTATAAACAAACTCACTGTCATCCAGTTGATGCTGACCCATAACATCCCAATAGGGCAGTGCGGAACCCCCCACTAGGTGTTGCTGAGACTATAAAACATCACAGGAATAAAGTCTCTTTTTTCTATTTTCTCATGAGGAGTGGCAAGTGTGATTTTCAACTAGACAAAAACCTACTGTCCTCAAGTTGATTCTATAGAGCAGAGTAGGTCTGTTCCATATAGTGCCTGAGTTTGTAAATCTTTGATATAGAGCCTCACCTTTCTCCCATGAAGCATTGGTTGGTTTGAAGCCCTGACCTTCCGCTTAGCAGGCAAACATTTAACATTCTGTGCCATGAAACTCCCAGTTGAAAGGAAATTCAGAGAAATGGGGAAACAATTTTGATGGCATCACAAAAGGATGACTAGACAGATGTAAAAGGTAAAGCAAGTTAGAAGACAGCAAGTTTAAGCATTTCTATCAGTATATTCCATTTATGAAAAAAATGTTCTCTAGATTTCGAGAGTCTGAAACATTAAAGGTTACAAGGGATCCCTCTGGTTATAGGTTGATGGTCTAAATAAGTGCTTTAATGCATGTGAGAATTACTGAGAGAACCTATTAAAATGTGAAGCTCCAGGTGCTAATCGTGGCCAGTCTGATTCAGTAGCAATCAAATAAATTGATACTGAAGGAGTGTGATTTTCATCTGCAGTACAAAGAACACTGAAATGATATCAAAATTTCTAAACCATGGTCTTCTGGCTATGTTGTCAATTGTGCCCCCCACCCCCCAAGTGATATGTTGAAGTCTTTATGCTTAGAACCTGTGAATATGATCTTGCTTGGGAAGAAAATCATGGGAGATGTAATGAAATGTAGATAAAGTATTAGAGTAGGTCCTAAGGCAACATGCTTGTGCCTTTTTTATCATTTTATTGGGGGTTTGTACACTGCTTATCATAATACTTACTTGCATATACTGTACCAAGCCCCTTCGGCTGCCTGCTGTTGTCATCATTCTCTAAATTTCTGCTTTTTCACTTTAGCCCTTGATTTTGCCTCTCATCCCTTCACCTCCCTGCTCCTCTGCCCTACCACCCCTCATTATAAATTATTGTTTTGTCCTATCTTATGTTGTCTAGTGTCTCCCCTCAACCACTCCTTCGATGGCTGTCCTCCAGATAGGAGGTTATGTGTTGGTCCTTGTTATTGGCTCCTCCTCCCTACCCAACCTTCCCTCCACCCATCTGGTAACTTCACTCTCACTACTGGTCCTGAGGAGTTTATCTGCTCTGGGTTCCCCCAATTTCCAGTTCGAATCTGTACCGGTGTATCTCTTCCAGTCCATCTGGATTTTTAGGGTAGAATTGGAATCATGATAGTTGGGGGGAGGAAGCCTTGAAGGTAAACAAGCAGCCATCCAGCTCAGGAGCAACAAAGTCCACCATAGAAGAAGCACATCAGCCAAAGAATCAGATATCAGACATCAAAGAACAAAAATCACCCTCATGATATGATCACTGAAGACAAATAGGTACAGAAGCAAATAGAGTGGAAGAAGCTGATGGTACCCAGGTACCGAATGATAGAATGTCTGGGGTTTTAAAAGTTGAGGATAAATGAGTGGCTGTTTAGCATAGAAGCAACAAAGCCCACATGGAAGAAGCACACGAGCCTGTGTGATCAAGAGGGGTGGAAGGGAGCAGGTATCAAGCATCAAAGAACATGAAGCACATCACTATGAATGAGGAGAACAGGGTGGGAACCTAAGGTCCATTCGTAGACAATTTACAAAGGAGTTGCAGAGAGGAGAAAGACCAGTCAGGGTGCAGTGAAGTAGCGATGGAACAAACAACTTTCCTCTAGAGAAGAAACACACAGAAAGAATTCCATGTGATAAAGGAGACAGGACTTTAATGATGTACTAACAAACTCAGGACAACCAAGTATTACCAACTCCACCAGTATCACCGGTACTTGCAAGGAACAAATGGAATATATCCTCTCTGAGGGCTTTTGAGGAAGCATGACTGCACACATGTTGGTTTTTAGTTTAGACCCCAACTCTGCTGAACTATGGTCCTGATGAGGTCATATATTTTGCCTTTAAAAAAATTCCAAATAATTAACAAAGATTATTTACAGATTTTCTGAAAGCATTAAATAAAGTGCTGTGAATGGAGGAACTTTTAAAACAATAAAATTTAATACAGATTAGCATGGCTATTCACAGGAATATTTCATCAGCTTCTGAACTTCCAGACAAAGGAGAGTTGATGGCTCAGTGTAATGCCTCAACATGTACTAAATGACTGACTACCTGAATGACTGAATGCATATGCAGGGAAAAAACACTAAGGAAAAGGATGAAGGGAGTAAGGAAGAAATGAAGGATGGGAAGGAGCAAAGAGAAAACATGGGGAGAAGAAAGAGGGAAATAGTTTAAGACCTGTAAAAACTCTTATACAAAAATCCATCCATCGGACAAGACAAGATGACAGCATAGACCCTGAGTCCTAGGAACAGGAGGGGCCAGAGGAGAAGCCACAACGGTCTACCTTATGGAACCACACCTCTGAAGCCAGAAAAGCGACAGAGAGACCCCTGCAAGCACTGAGATTCTTCTACTGCCAATAGATACTGCTGATGGACCCTGAGGCCTAGAGATGAGAAGCCGTGGGGAGAACCCTGCCAGCACTGAGATGCTTCTACCACCGCTGGATGCACAAGACTCTACACTCACTGGCCTGTGATTGTCCTGCTGTCATTGCACATGCTTTGTGAATCGGAAAAAGACTTTATAGATTGATATCAGACATATGGACTAATATCAGACTTATGGCCATGGACTGGGTTGGGATGCTTTCTCAATGTTCCATTCCTCTTGTATAAAAATCTTTCCCTTATATTAAAGTGACCAGATTTTAAGCAGGACACCATCGGTGGGGGTGGGGTGGATTTTGATTAAAATTTTAGTCTATATGGAGCAACAACAATTTTCATAGAATGCAAAAATAGTATTGTAATTTTTAAAATGCTGCAAGACTTTGTTAAATTATTAAAAAGTGGGACTTCCGATGATTTTATCTTATATCCAAAAAAATCAAATAAGCAATTAGGCTTCTTTTCTGCCATACACAGTGCTAAATATTATGACTAAAAAGGATATATACAAAAGGGGATTCAGAGCTCAGAATTAATGATTTTTAAGAGGTTGGAATGACCGACCTCATCTTCTTTTGTAAAGAAGATAAATATTACTGATATTAGATAGCTAATTCTGTATGGGCAAGTTTATTTCATTAAATCAACTTTTAAGCATCTACTTGTTCTCCATGGAAAGCACTCAGTGAAATTCTAGTTTTATAGAAGCAGAAACTTAATGATTTAGTTCTGTTCATATATTGTGAGACAGTAGGATATTTTCATATATATTTATAGGCATGTTATTGTTGAGCATCAGGGAGTTGATTCCAGTTGATAATGATATCCTGTGACAGAGTAGAACTTCCCCTATAGAATTCGCTAGGCTATAATCTTACAGAAGCAAATTCCCAGGTCTTTCTCCTGCTGAGCTTCTGGGTATGTTCAAACTTCCAACCTTTGGATTAGCAGTCAAGTATTAAATTGGTTGCCTTGGTTGATCAAATGGGTGCACAATAAAATGTGGTGAAGAAATGTGGTGATGGTGCCCAACTATCAAAAAATACAATATCTGGGGTTTTAAAGACTTGAAGTTAAACAAGACGTCATGTAGCAGAAAAGCAACATGCCCACATGGAAGAGGCACACCAGTCTGTGTAATCATGATGTGTCAACAGGACAGGGTAACAGGCATCAGAAAACCTAAAACAAACAAGAAGAACATATTGTTCATAATAAGCGATGTTGGAGAAGAGACTCAAAACTTAGTAGACCATGGGACATCCCTTCAAAGAAAGGTCACAAGGAAGGGATGAGGCAACCACAGCACAATGAATCACACAATATTCCTCTGGTTCCTTCAGGCTTCCTCACCCTCCTACTATCATGACCCCAGTCCTGCCTTTCAGTTCTGGCTAAGCCATAGCATATACACTGGTAGAGATAAGAGCTCATGACACACAGAATCCAGGTCAAACAAACCCTGCAGGAGCAGAAAGGAGAGTATTGATATCAGGAAAGTAGAGATGTGTGTGGTATGGGGCAGGGGAGAAAAGGGGAACTGATATCTATGATCAAGACATAACCACGCACCAGGGGTATGAACAACAGAAACCATCGGGGAAGTGATACTGCAATCAGTAAAGTTATGAAAATAATAATAATTTATAATTTATCGAGGAGTCAAGAAGGTGGGAAGGGGAAGGGTAGGGAAAAAAGAGGAGCTGATACCAAGGCCTCAAATAAAAAATAGATGTTAAAAAATGATGCCAACATATATACAAATATGTTTAATACAATTGATGTATGGATTATTATAAGAGCCTCAATAGCCCTAATATAATGATCTTTAAAAAAAGAAAAAAAATTAAAAATAAAATATTATTACAAAACAAACAAAAGAATTCCCTTAGAGCCCCTAAAGTTCATTAGAAACTCCCAAATGTTAAGTATATGTTTCCCTTATTTGCTGGAATTAACACAATTTTGCCTTTCACAAATATCATGTTTAAGGATTTTCAACACATATACACAATAAGTAAATAAATAAATAAATAGGGTGCCTTCAAATTTTTATGGTAAACATACTGGAATTAAATTATACAAAGATGGCAGCATAGTATCAGCTCCTCGACACCTCTCCTTTCCAAAATGCATCACATTTAGAAAAGAAAAAAACAAAACATTTCCTGCCCATTAGGATTTTATAGAGTCATCCATTTCAGAAAGCACAAAGTGAGTGGTCAAAGATTGCACACCATGAATTCCTGAAAACATAGGAAGAATCTTTTAAAATCTCAGAACAAACAATATTAAGTCCATAAAACTCCCATCCTGCCAGACAAAAGAGAAAATATATCATTGCTCCTCGAAGGAACACCATCAAATGAGTCTCAAGGGCAAAATGGACAATCTGACAATTTAGCAAATCTGCCAGCACTCCCCCATCTAAGTGTAGAACCAGACATACCCATTGCTTTCCTCTGGATCAGGGTGTTCTATCTCCTGGAGGCTTTCCTCTGTGAGGCAGTGGCCTGTTGGATTCTGGGTACATGCTACATAAGGAAGTCCTTTTTGAACTTCAATAACTAGGCCCCTTATGGTGAGATTCAAAGATATCCCATCTTATATAAACTCACTTCTATAAGAAATAATGGGGTCATGCAACAGGGCTTGAGCTATTTAAACAGATTGACTGACTCAAACATCTTGCCTTTGTATTGCAAGAAGGTATCACATGGAAAAGAGCATAGCATTTGAGACTGACAAATCTAAAATTAGATGCTATGTCTTCTGCTGATTCGTGCTATGATTGATATAAAACAATTACTACTTCTTTACTTCAACTTTCTCAGCTGTAATAGAAGACATCACTGTCCCCTCCTCACACCACAGAGCTTCAGTCTGCAGCCAAATCAGAAAACTTATAGTTGAAAGAGGAACCCCGATAGGGAAGTGTTTACACATTTGGCTGCTAACAGAAAGTCCCAAATTTGAAACCACCAGCAACTCCACAAGAGAAAGATGGGGCTTTCTATTCCTTTATTCAACAGAGAAGCTGGATTATATTAAGAATGGTGCATGATCATTGGAAGACTTACTAACAACCTGAGATATACATATGACACAACCTTGCTCACTGAAACTGAAGAGGAATTGAAGCACTGGCTTGGAAACATCATGTACTGTAACTTTCAGTAGGGCTTGCAACTCAGAATGAGGAAAACCAAAATAATCCCAACTGAACCAACAGGTTACATTGCGAAAAACAGAGAAAAGGTGGAAGTTGTCAAGAGTTTTGTCTGGCTTGGCTCTACAACCAATGCTGATGGAAGCAGCGGTCAAGGGATCAAAGTACATACGGCAGTAGGGAAATCTGGTGTACAAGATCGCGTTAGAGAAGCAGTTCTCAACCTGTGAGTTGCATCCTTTTGGGGGTTCAAATGACCCTTTTACAGGTGTCAGCTGATTCATAACACTAGCAAAATTACAGTTAGGAAGTGGCAACAAAAATAATTTTATGGTTGAGGGGTAATCACAACATGAGGAATTGTCTTAAAGGGTTAGAGCACTAAGTAAGTTGAGAGCCACTGCTCTAGAGTTTTGAAGAGCCAGGATATTATTTTGAGGACAAAAGTATGCCTGATCCAAGCCAGTGTGTTTGCAATTGTATCACAGGTATGTGAAAGTTAAACATTGAATAAGGAGGACAATAAAAGAATCCATGCATTTGAATTAAGGAGGTAGAGAATAATAATGAGATGACTATAGACTGATAAAAGGACAAACCAGTCTGTTAGAAAAATAAAAACAGGGTGCCCCTTAGAAACTAAGCATGACAAGACATTGACTTAAATACTTTGAACATATTGTCAGGTGAGACCAACTAGAAAAGAACAATATGCTTAATAAAATGGAAGGACAGCAAATAAGAGGAAAGTTTACAAGGAGATGTTTTGACACAGTGTCTGCATCAATGATGTCAGGAAACATTGTTAGAATGTTACAGACTTTGTTGCTTCTGAGCTCAATGTCCACTTGTTCACTTTTAAGCCTTTAAGATCCCAGACGCTACATCTTTTGATAGCCAGGCACCATCAGTCTTCTTCATCACTTTTGCTTATGTACATATTTGTCTTCAGTGATCGGGTCAGGAAGGTGAACATCATGGAATGCCAATATAATAAAAGAAAGTGTTCTTACATCGAGGAAGTAATTGAGTGGAGGTCCAACGCCCATCTGCTGTCTTATTACTAACCCTATAAGTATATGCACATAGAAGTATTTCCCCATCATCATATATAAATATATTCACCTATGTACATGCCTCTATTTAGACCTCTATAAATGCCCTTTACCCCCCAGTTCTTTCCTCTATTTATTTTTCCTTTCCTCTTGATCCTCTATTATGCTCAGCCTCTATTTGGTTTTCAGTGTTTTCTCTCTGTTACATTACTCTTGATCAATTCCTATCAGGCCTCTCACATCCATATTGTCACTGATTTTGAATCACTTGTTGTTCCCTTATCCCTGGGTTGGTCAACACCTCCTCCTTTCCCCCTCCTCCCCATCTCCTTTTCCTGCCCACCCCCCACCCCACCACCACACAATGCCAGAACCATCAGCCCCATTGTTTTCTCCTCAAGACTGTTCATCCAGCCTATCTCATCTAGGTACACCTGCAGAGATAACAATATGTAAAAAAAAACCCAGACATCCTAAGATGAAGTAACCAAAGAAAATAAAACGATAACAACAACAACAAAATCAACATCCAAAAAATATATCAATAAATAAGTAAAAACAAAAAACAAAATAAAAGCCTATAAATAGTTCAAGGTCTGTTTGTTGACCTCCAGGAGTGTCCCCCAAGGTTGAGTCAGATGGAGTGCCACACCCTGGCCCCAAAGTAGCAACAAAGCCCACATGGAATAAGCACACTGGCTTGTGTGACCACAAAGTGTCAAAGGAATCAGTTATCAGGCTTCAAAGAACTAAAAATAATAATATTGCATACCTACCTTCCTGATATGATTGCTGACGGTAAATGTGTGCATAATCAAATGTAGTGAAGAAAGCGGATGGTGCCTGGCTATCAAAAGATATAGTGTCTGAAAAAATAAAAGATATAGTGTCTGGGGTCTTAAAGGCTTGAAAGTAAACAAGCAGTCATCTAGCTCAGAAGGAATAAAGCCCACATGAAAGAACCACACTTGCCTGTGTCAAAAGGAGGTATAGAATGGATCAGATATCAGGCATCAAAGAACTAAAAGTTTTATTATTATAAGTGAGGGGAAGTACAGATTGGGGACCCAAAGCCCATCAGTAGGTGAATCGACATCCCTTCACAGAGGAGTCGAGGGAGGAGATGAGCCAGTCAAGGTACAATGTAGTAAAAATGAAATGTGTAACATTCCTCTAGATCTTACATGCTTCCCCCCCCCCCCACACACACTATTATGATCCCAATTCTACCTTACAAATCCAGCTAGACAAGAGGATGTACACCGAAGCCGAAAACATGGGGAATTCAGGACAGATGATTCCTTCAGGACCAGTGGTGAGAGTGGTGATACAAGGATGGTGGAGGGAATGTGGAGTAGAAAGAGGGAGCCAATAACAAGGATCTACATGTAACCTCCTCCCTGGGGTACAGAAAACAGGGAACTGGGTGAAGGGACACATTGGACAGTGTAAGATATGACAAAATAATGATAATTTGTAAAGTATTAAGGATTCATGGGGAGAGAGGGGAAATATGGGGAGCTGATACTGGGGGTGTAAGGGGAAGGAGGATGTCTTAAGAATGATGATGGCAACAAATGAGCAAATGTGGTCTGCATGCAGTTGATGTATGTATGAATAGTGATAAGTTCTATGAGTCCCCAATAAAATGATTTAATAAAAAAATGTTACAGTGTAGTTCAGTGTTTCCTTCTCTTGTGCATATGGTGATCACTAGGGATTGGAGATAACTTGATGCCACCTAACAACAAGGACATTCCTGTAGAGTTACAGTCTCAGAACTCTCAGGGAGAATTCTACCTAACCCTAGAGACTTGCTGTGAGTTGACATTGACTCAGTACAGTGAGTTTTTGTTTTGCTTTGTTGACAGTTGACAGATGTAAAATCACTGTGTCGTTTATGGAGTTTGGGGCTATTGAGTTGAAACCCAGCTAATGACAACCCTTCTCATTTTAAAGGACCATGCTCCACCAGGTGTTCCTGGCACGTTCCTGAGAGTTATCACTCTCATAGCCTTTGACTGTCACACTGTTATCCTATCAAGCACCTATCAAGTTCTCCTATAAGGCAGCTCTATTCTGTCCTATGAGCTGAAGTGGACTGGCTAGCAATGAATTTGCTCTTTGGAGAAGTTTTAAAAAATAAATATGTTATTGTGAATGGGTGGTGATAGGATAACATTTCAGATGACCAACTCTGCCCCTAACAGTTGAAACCATGTATCTACCCCCACTCCACCTCCTTTTTTCTCATTTTATCCCACCTCTATCCTTTGATTCATCTTCTCCCTTTCATGGAACTCTGTCCTCCCTTCCACCCAAGTCAATATCTATCAACTTTCTAGTCCACACATCACTATGCATTCCCTCCATGGAAGGGCTGGGCAGGTTCTAATGGCTGGCTTTTAAGTTTATTGCAGATTGCCACCTGACTTTTGTAAAATTAGCATAAGAATAGGTGATGCATTATTCCTACGCTTATGGGAGATTTTGTGTGGAATGTTTTTCATTGGTTTCCACCAGTCTTGCTAATTACCTGGAGGAAAAAAAAAGAAAACAATTTTTCCTAGTGTGTGGGAAACTGATTAGCTTGCTATCTATCCTCTTCATTCAGGTGACTCCTGCCATGTTGTATTGTTGAGTGCATTTCAACTAGGGAAGGTCTGCAATGTCATCTCAATTTTTTTAAATTGAAGGAGTCCTGATGACACACAAGGTTAAGCATGGGAAAACTCATCAAATGGACTGCACCCCATCAGCCATTCCTTAGGAGAAAGGTGAGTCAGATTATTTACATAAAGATTTACAGTCTTAAAAAACACAGAAAACTGTTCTATGGGCTTCTATAGGGTTATGAGCCAGAATTGACACTACAGTACTGGAACTTTTATTTAATAATTCTTAAATTTTCTTATTCAAACATTATGCTGTTCCCTTGTTTTTCTACTTGTTTCTTCTTAGTGGCCTTATTTATATCTCAGTGTCCCTTCTACGCTTTGTTTCCGTTTTCATCTCTGAAAGGGCCATTTGGACCAACAAACATTCTCACCCTGTCACTGATTTAAGCTCATAAATGTAGGACATTTAGTAGAATTTGGCAAGATCACCTCCAATATCCAATTTCCATAAAAGCTTGGGCACCATTGAGTCTATAAACAACTCAGGAGCTCAGAGTGACACATACCACACTGTCAAAAATCATTGCATAATTTACAGTTGACCCTTGAGAAAAGAGGGCTGATTTGATCAGACCAACTTGTGTGTGCTTTTTGGGTTTTGTTTTTTTCCAGTTGTCTTTGCAGTGAGTTAAGTGTTGCAAGTATCCACTTAGAGTGTTAGCCAATCATCTCTGCAGACATAGTTGTGGAAAGAAATCACTGTGTAGCTACCTACTCACATAGAGGTAAACAGTATTACATGGTTTCAAAGTGATACTTTTTTAACATTTGAATTCATTACAATTTTTTTTCATTGTTAGGTGCCATGGAGTCAGTTTCCAAATTGTAGTGACCCTATGTTCAATAGCATGAAACACTGCCAGGTCTTGCACGAACCTCACAATTGTTCGCATGCTGGCACTTCAGTCAGTGTGTCAATCTATTTTGTTGAGTGTCAATTGTAGGTATTACTCAACTTTCTCATTTTAGCCTTAATTTTTCTCTATGAAGAAGGCAGAAAAACAAAAAGAAGGGGATATTAAAGTTATGTTCATAAAATAATAAGCCCTATTACAAAAGAGACAAGAGAAAATATTATAGGAGTCTATACAGCACTGGATTTGCAAAGAATCCTTTGAACAATAGCAATGCAAGTCCTAAACCCACCTTATAAATACATTGGAAAGAGTCATTATTGAGTCTTTACAGTATTTTTTAGGTTCACAAAATTGACATTCCAATTACAATCTCTCTGGGGATCCAGTACATAAAAACTTATTTTCACAGAATCCCAATAGTATCTACTTTTTCATGGAACACAAGTGCATCTAATGGAATTGTAACTGGTTCAGTCTCTTAGAGGATAATTTGACAATATCTATCAAAGTTAAATCTAAATTAAGTATGTGATGTGGAGGTCCCTCTTTATAGTTACCTAAATTTGTTTAAGCAGCAAACTCCTGGGACCATCAGGGGGTGAGGCAAAATGTTCACTAGTAAGAGAATAATAGAGAAAGTTGTAAAGCAAATAGTCTGTGACATGTTCAGGAGACCTAAAACACTGGCATTAGAAGATCTTCAAGGATCTACTGCTAAGTGACAAAAACATACATACATTATATTCTTATTTATGCCTTAGATGTCTACATCTTATGTGTACACATGCTCACCAATTGGAAAATTTAAAGTTCAAAGAAATCTTGACAGCAGACCCCTGAGGCAGGAAATGAGATTAGGTAAAAGAGAGCTTTTATATTTTACTCTACTCACTCCGCTGGGTTTTGCCTCCCATGTAATGGCATAGATGCCTATATAACTTTTGTAGTAAAAATGTCATACATAACTAGAAAAAACAAAACACCAGTCTATCACAAGCAAGTTGAATGAGAGTAGAATTGCCCATAGGGTTTCTGAAGCTGCCAGTATTTACAGGGAAAAAATTGCCTCATCTTTCTTCCACAGAACAACTGGTGGACTACACCAAGCAACCTTTTGTTTGCAGTCCAACACTCAACTCTCTAGACCATCAGGGGTCTTAGCCAGTCATGAAATTCAGATCACTTAACAATGTTTTTGCTGTCCTGTTTTAAGTATTTTAAAACGTGTATACTGAAAGGTGGTTTATATTTCTTATAGTAAATATTTAAATAAAACCAATAAAGGAGGTACTTAAAACTAGATTATTTTAAAAGTTTAAAACTATCAATGAAAACACATTAGATAATACCTGACCAAAATAACCCCCAAACAAAAATCATTTGTCAATTTGAGGATTAAGAGTATGTCTAGCCTATCGATCAGATCATAGCCAATGAGACCTCTGTGTGGGTATGGCCTTCTCCTTAGAATTCTGGGAAATTCTGCATTTCCTCCTTGGAATTGGGTTATACAGTCTCTTCTCACACCCTGAGACAATGCTCTACTGAGAAGACATGTGGAACTATGCCCTGGGAGCTGGAGAAGCTACATGCAAACAAACCTTTGAGAACTGGAGAAGTCACATAAATATCCCTGTCAGCATAAGATGTTTACAACACCACTGAATCCAAATACTTTCCACCCACTGGTCTGTGGTCCTGCACTCAATATCATTGCATGAGTTTACTGAGCCTGTATAGGACCTTATATATCATATGGGCTAATATTGAGCTTGTGGACTTGATCTGGACTGGGCTGGGGTGTTTCTAAATTTTAAATTGCTCTTGTATATGAACCTCTTTCTCTTACACATATAAGTCTCTCTGGACTTGTTTCGCTAGTTAAACTAGACTGGCACACTGTTATTTAAAATAGTTCCACATTCTTTCTGCATTTGCATCCTCCCTTGCAATATTTTCCCCTTTTATCCAAGCATCATCAGCTGGGTGATTTATCCTTAACCATCTTTTCACTGTAGGAGTAGGATCCCATTCCATAGGCCTATTAGACAATAGTCACCGTGTTTCATATATTAGTAACAAGCAAATTCTCTTCTCTGAATACATTATGTTCATCCTGCAGGTGGGGGCGGAGTTTTCTGCTTCTTCTGAACTGGTAGTAATAATAGTTCTGACAAAACCTTTAGCCTTTTGCACATTTTCAGGAATTCACCAGTTTACATACTGTCTGTGGGAATTTGGAGCATAACACCAAGCTGAAACAAATGACAATATGCCACTCTCAGATTGACATTTTTTCTCTATATGTTATATGTTTGTTTACTAAAGCAACAAACACAATAATGAAAATATAGTATTTCATCAAAATATCATGAGTTTATGAAGGGAAAAATAAATATTACAAGTATGTTTTCCTCTAATTTTTAAAACTGTGTACATTAATATGGCTGTTAGGAAATGCAGATAACTGTTCACAAAGCGTAAAGAATGCAAATTTCCACAGTGGGTGACTGCCCAGCCATCCATCTTAGTGAGAGTCCTGATAATTGGTGTCACTTTACCCACCAATTCGCTAACCTCAACAAAAAATTAGGTTGTCAATTCTGCCGAGCAGCTGTGAGTCCTCTGAATTCCACCACTGGTCCTACCTCAAAAGAAAACCAGAGTTTCCATATTTAAGTTAAATTGACTTGGCATTCTATCTTTTGTTGTTGTTGTTGTTGCTGTTCTAATACCCAAAGTTTCCGTTTAAAATCAGCCCAGAGAAAAAGTGCAAGGGCAAAGTTCAGTCGAGTTCCAAATGAGGAGTCCCCACTGACCTTGCCCCATGGCGCCATGACCAAAAGCAAAGTCAGTTGCTTCCAAGCCAGTTCCCACTGCAGCGATAGCTTATGTGCCAGAGTTTAACTGTGACCCCTAAGATGTTCCACTGCTGACTTTTTGAGAGTAGATTATGACGTCATTTATCTGAGACATCTGCAGGTGGTCCTGAACCCCCAGTATTTTGGTCAGCAATTGCAATCAATTCAATGCCACCTGATGGAGTCATGGGCAGCATTATTTTCTTGTCAGTGTGTGAGAAACCACACACTCAAGAAATCTTTGAGATTCTTCTAAACTATTTAAATAAACTGTTCTATTATGAGGATGGCTGAACTAATTCTTGAGATGGTGCTATGATATGGAGGGACCAAACTGAACCAAGATGCAATCTATAGATTCCTATTAATATCAAATTTAGACGAGTTTTCTCAGCATACAGCCTTTTGGTTCTTATTATAAGGTGACCAGATGTCTCACTTTTTAACATTTTTCCCATGTCCATGGTGTTTTATAATTAAATAAATATATTAAAACACTAGTTTTGCATTCTATGAACATTTGTGTTGCTCCACATAGACCAAATTTTTAATCAAGACACCCCCCCCCAGCTGCTGGCCAGTGGTGTCCTGCTTAAAATCTGGTCATTTTATATTATTTGTGATATTGTTAGATGTTGTGAGACTGACGGTGGTCACCATGATAAAATTAAAAGCAACTGATTAAATGGACAATATTCAAACCACATTAAAATATATACTATTCTGATTCGTATCCTGCAGTAGCTAATTCAGAAATCCCAACCATCATTTACAGCTACCTAGCCAGGGAGTCAAACAAAAATATCTGTAACAATTGGCCTAGAATGTTACAGACTTGATTAATAAGGGTTAGCTTTATTTTGTTTTTGTTTTTGTTTTTTTTTTGGGGGGGGGGGCATCACTGCCCTCTGGTGGTGGGAGTAGGAGGCCCAGCCTTTGCTCCATGGAGCTGGAATCGAACCTCCATCCCAGTGGGCCGCAGTCCCGCACACAACCACTACGCCACCGGGGCTCAGTCCTTGTTAGCTTTCTTAATGGTTGTCTCTGCTTTCAATTTAGGACCAACCAGAAAAAGCCAAATAGTCTGCTGTAACCAGTAAGAGGGGTTGCTCTATTTCTAGTTAACCTACTTCCAGACACGCCGGCAGTCTCTAATTAGGACAGACCAGACGTCTTCTATTTTTCCCATTATGAGCTTTTCCTGCTCTCCTGCCTGCCTTCAATTCTCTCCCAATATAGCAATGATGGTTGAGTCCCCTGACACCCCCAGCTCTGATTAACCAGTCTTTGTCCTTGTTTGCGTGGTGTCTATTTCCACATCCACTATAGCTAACGGGCCCTTCCATAGGACAAGACAGGTGTCGTCATCTTAAGCACACCATCTCACTCACCCACATAACAATCCACTCAGGTAGGTATTGTTAATGGTCCCATTTTCCTGAAATTAATAGAAAGGTTAAGCAACCTAATGAAGCCAGAACACATACCCTATACATTTAAGAAAGTTTTTCAGCCTAATGTAAGAACATAAATAGAAAATGCTTTTGTACCAACAAAGCCATCAAATAATAAAAGATGCTGAACAATGACTTTCTTTGGTACCAAGCCAATGCTTTAAATAAAGTGTACTCGGATCGAAGAAAAAATATGTCCATCTGCCTTGTCTTAGCCAGAAAAGGGGGAGAGCAAGTTCATAGGCAGAGCTCAGAACCACTGACCCAGGACAACTCTGCCCGGCCTTTTAATGTTTCATAAACTTTCCCTCACTTTGAAACCACGGAGCCAACCCCTACCCAGAACAAACTCTTCACCACAATCATCTTCTCTTGCTAACTGTACACCTTTTAAATCACAGAGAAGACGTTGAGCTAAATCAAAAACACATGCACCTGGTCCAATTTACCTACAGATGCTGAAAGGCACAGTGAGGATCTTGCTCCTAAACCAAGGAAAGCCTGTATTGAATTTTTTTTCAGAAGAATATTTTTAACATGGAGACATTTTAACACTGAAACCTTAAAACTTTTTTTTTGTTTTCAAATATGTCCCCCAAAGTTAAAGATCCCCACGACTTCAACAGGCAGGGAGTGATTTTTTTGTCTTCCTCAAGAGAATAAGAAAGAAAATGAACTTGCGTCCAGCTGTTGAAAAAGCTCTAATTTAGAAGGCTCACTAAATGCAAGCCGCGAACCATCCTCCATCAGGCTTTGGGAAGGGTTGGCTGCATGGCACAGAAGCAGCGTTAACGTTAACCAGTGGGAGTCACTAACAGAGGCAGGTCTGGGCAGTTCACTTCTTCAGATTATAGTTCTTTTATTTTCTCTCGCCTCCCCTCCCCCCCATTTCTTTTTTTTTTTTTTCATTATCAAGAGCAGATAATGGAAACGTCCCAGGTACTCATCTCTTAGTAACTCTTTGAACTTAGAAAGCCAGAGAGAAATGGCTTTGACTGCACTTTCTGAACAGCTAACACTAGGACTGATTAATCTGTTCCCTTGAAAAGAAAATTGGAGCAGGTAGAGCTAGAGACTGGCTTACAGACACAGAACTCACTATCATTATCCTGAAATCATCTCCTCCTGGGTTTATAAACCAGTGAAAAGTTTTAGGCTTTTGTTGTCTTTTTCCCTACCACCACACAGGATGCTAAGGTAATAATGTTTATTTATTTTATGGGCATGTTGGAAGGTTTATTTAGCTGCTGTTTGGGAAATGAAAACTTTTATCTAAGTGCTAAGTATGACTATTATCCAAGTTAGTGCTTTCATGTGAACATTCCATGCTGGCTCCTTCTTCTAAGTCAGCGTCCGGGCAGCTTTCCCATTTCCCCACAGAACTTTACTTCCATGCTGAGAGTCTGTGAAGGAGTCAGAGTCCCCACACACTTCAGACAAGATAAAATAGAAGTCCCTGGTATAACCCATAGATATTTGAAATCAGCCTTAAACATGCTTCATAATTCTTAGCAGGACTCCCACTTATCAGGCAAGTATCACTGTTAAATTAGTTTAGGAATCAAATGGAAAAATCATGAATACTCTGGGAGATGCTAAATTGTCAGAAAACTCCTAGAACCCCACATTACTGGGAAAACTTTTAAGTCCCTGGAGCACAGAGCTCTCCACCCCAAAGTCTTCACTTTTGAATGTCTAAGAGCCCTTAGAATGGTCACACCTTTAATAATACATGCTTATTTCTCATGTGCAGTGACCCACAAAACCATATGAAAACCCGTATTTACAAAGAAAAAGTACTCATTAGAGCACATTTAACTGTGGAATTTAAACTACTCAGACAAATTCTCTTGGATTTTCATTGTTTGCTTTTCTACCCACAGCACAATTACTTAAGATTTTATCTTATAGTGGCTATGATGTAACAGTGACTGGAGTAGGGTAAGTAGTCCTAATAAAAAGAGATCATGCTCTCATATCTCTCTCTCTCTCTCTCTCTCTCTCTCTCTCTCTCTCTCTCTCTCTCTCTCTCAGATTACATATTCGCCATCATACTAGCTTTATGAGTAGATTTAAGAGTTTACAACAATGCTACTCAAGGTCACTGCCTTATACTTAAGACCACAGTTTTCAATATGATGAATAAAATTGCAGTGACCCTTCATGTGGAAGCCTCTGTGTAGCCAGCCATGGTTTGTGATTGACTTCTAACCTAAGCATTGAAGCTTTGAATAGATCTGCTGACAACAAATCATTGTTTCTAAGCTTCTCTTGGCATGTAAGGCCCAGTCACCTGCTTCTATAAGAATTACAGCCAAGAGCACAATAGAGGGTGATCCTCCTGGAGAACACGTAGGATTGCTTCCTTTTGAGTGAGAAAGTCATTGAGAATCAACAGTGTGGGCCTTTTTGAGGTGTCGATATATAGCCATATATTTGCTAGGTTATCTAGCAAATACTTCCCTTCACACAGCTGCTATTTGCTTTCCAAAGTAACTATGCCATTTTGCACTTCTACCAGCAACCTATGCACACTTTAACTGTTCAGCATAGCCTGTCTCCCAAACACCTGACCAATAAGTAAAGTGACCATGGAATTAGAAGGAGTCCTCTTCCATGATCAGTGAATACTCAGACTTTTTAAACATTCGAAACCTTCAATACGTCAATTAGGGCTTTGGCCCACACTGGTCACTATGATGGGTAGGTTTGTTATGCCAACATGGCCACAGAAAATTGGTGGGTCTGTTGTGATGGCATGGCCAATGAACACACGGGATGAACTGAAGGGCAGAGACAGGAAGGGCTCAACGAGTTCTGCCCTCTCTCTTGCTTTCAGATCTTTGGACCAGAGAGGTGCCTTGTTCGTCCTGTGCCTTGACCTCCAAGCAACACTACATGTGGGACACCTAGTCATGGACTGTGGAGCTGTGAGTTGAGGTTCCGTCAAGCCCTACTTCGCCATGCTCCTGGGATATACATCTCTTGAGCTGGGGACTGTTGGACTCTGTCATCTGGCTGACTGTTGGTGACCTGCTCTGCTGTTTGCTGCCTGTGACCAGATAGCCTGAATTGCTCTACAGTGGACTACTCAACGGCCCTCAAGACTTGAAGGACTTCCAGTCTTCTAGCTGTCTCACGCAAGTGAGGTGCACCAAGCAATCTGTACTGCTTTATAGATAGTTAACTTTCTTTCTTATCTTATATACCTTTCTCTCTATATAAATATATAAAAAGAATTACTAGTGTCCTGATGTTATTTCTCTAAGAGAACCCTGCTTGACACAGTCACTATGAAAAAAACTCACGAACTAAGTATATGATCTTGAAGGTCAGTAGCTTTGGACTTTTGCTTCATGCTTGAACATGGATGAGTCTTGCACCTAGATCCAGCTTCGTCTGATGGACCAGTCATCAAAGATTGGAACTAATGGTGGTTGTCCATTTTCCTACCCAAAGGAGATAAGCACTGGGCCACAAAAGTTAAGTTGCTGGCCAACAAAAAAGGAGGATGAATATCATATTAAGCCGTATGTTCATGGCTCATCATAAAGTACCTCTAACATAGTAAGCACTCGCTAACTGTTTCCTAAGATCAACAATTCAACTACTACTTCATACTATTTATATTAACTTTCCCTTTATTATTCAAATTTTGATTTCCTTTTTTTCTCTTTATGAAGATCAAGACTCCCTTTAAGTTTTCATTTTGTAATGCATGTAAGTTTGGCATCAGATATTTGAAAGAACAATTACCCATTTTCAGTTGTATTCACCCCCCCAAAATGAAAACTTTATTATATCTACATTCCTCAGGTCATGTATACTATCTCTAACAATGGCATTTGGAACAATCAAATACCCAAGAATACTCAATCAGTTTGAGCAAGGCATCACTAACCACTCTTTTCAAGCAAGTCTTGTACAAATGAATAATAATTTGATAAAAAGGTGTAGATTTTCCTCTAGAATTTTAAGAAACAGAAATTAAAATAGTCTTTAATAAAATAAATAGCTTTTTAAAGAAGTGCATTACTATTTATAATTTGGTATAGAATTAACTTAATTCAATAACATATTCTGCACTATGCATTATGGAGAAAGCTATAAGTACATGATAAATCTACTTATAAGAAAAAATATTAGCCAGCTTTTAAATACATTGGAGAAATAATTCAAGTATTTATCAAACTATTTTTTTAATTTTGTATATTCAGTTTAAAAATATCATATTGTAAACACTTTGTATTATCTATAATGTTGTTGTTGGGTTATGTTGAATCAGTTCCAACTCATAGTGACTGTCCATTGTATATCAGCACTGATTTTATCTTCTTTTTCAGAAAATCTAAATGGACCACTGAACTTATGTTGAAGTTCTATAAATACCAGGAATAGTGATTTCCCATGGAGGAAAAGAACAATTATCAGAATAAAAGTATTAAAAGGATATTTAAAAGTTTAGAAAGAAAATTATAGGTAAATAAGAATAAAAGGGAGGTAATTTCAGTTAGGGGGATCATTATAATAATGGATACAGTAATCACACCTTTGTTAGGCTATGATGCACATAGTCAACAATTTGAAACCACCAACAGGACTTTCTACTCCCATGAAAAGTTACGGAGACCTCTATGACCTTGCTATGCATCAGCACTGACTTGATGGCAGTCGATTTGTTTTTTTGTTTTTGTTTATAATTTATTTTTAATATTTAAAAATGTTTTAGCTTGTGATAAAACTTTATTTTCCTTATTCAATCCCAAACTATTTGTGATTCTTCGAATATTTGAAACAAAGAGTTCATTTCCTATAAAACTATTAATTAATAAAGCATATGGGGATAAGATGAACTCTGGAAAAGCAATCCAAACAACACAAAGGAAAGCAGAGCAAAAGATGGTGACAAAGTGTCAGTAGGAAGTGTCAACTTATCCAGCTGGCAGCTGAAAAGAGCTTGAGAAGATGATATTTAAGTTGCTCTTAACATACTAGAAATCATTAATGAATTAACTGGGAAAGAAAGAATATTTCAGGCAGAGGCATGGATGCAGAATGGCAGGGTGCCCCACAGTAATTTTAAGTGATTAAGGAAAAAGAATGTGTGAGAAAGCTATGTGATGTTTAGATCAGATTCCATATGTTTGGGAGGTACTGAGAGATTGTAATCAAGGGTATGACTAGAGACTGCAGTAAAGAGGATTTGGTAGAAATAAAGTGGCTCTTTCATTAGTCTGTATCCCTCTTCTTATTCATTGAAATGGGTATTTTCTCATAACATGCCAAGAGTATGTGGGTAGCTTCAAGATCCATTTCCAAGAAATTATCCGTAACTTTTCCTAATGTGAAAAAATTCTCCCACACTGAGGAAACTTCAAAGAGGAGACTGGAAAATGTTTGTGGAGATGGAAAGGGGTTATCAAGCACCACCTCCTTCATTTGAAAATTGTCTGGGTTGGATAGATTTGCTTTCTGTCCCTGCTCTATGGAATGGATTCTAAAACTGGCTTCTTTTTCTCAAGTTAATGCTACTACACACCTGAGAAGAAAAAAGAAGACAGCTGACAAATCCCAGGAAGGCCTAGAATACACACGGAGAGCATATAGAAAATGCTATTGTGAGAGATCAAAGGAAACATCGGAAAATTAGAAACAGAAAGATATTATTAATCTGAAGACTCTCAAAGGGGTGGGGAGAGGTGCCTTCAACTAAAATGAAAATTGTCCCACAAAATGTGGAAATTGCATCCTTTGACCTGTGCAACCTGGAAAATACATTTGCTGGAAGAATAATGAGACAATTGAAGAGTAACCTAATTGGTCCTACTCACCTCAGACGACTCTGAGTTAGTTAAAACATCTGAGAAAACGCTCCCAGTACTTCGGTTGCAATCAGCATCAGCTGCCTTGCAATCAAGCTCAAAGAGTTTGCAGGTGTGTTAGAGACCCTTGACTGGGGAAATTCTGACATTTCTGTATAAGATGTCAAACCAGGTCAGGAGTTAAAGATCAAAATGAAAAAGAATAAACTTCTAACAGTTGGCTAAGATTGCATCCAATTAAACAAATGACAGATGTTCATTAGAAACCTGTGTGCAGAACTCTGGGGGTACGTGGGGAGAATACGTAAACAAAATAAAATGAAAATAGCCAGGATTGTTTAGAAAAGATTGCAGATTACTTTGTGTGGGTGGAAGTGAGTGGATGTTCATGTGATGGGACGTGGAAGTGGGTGTGAGTTTTAACAAGGTTGCTAACTAGAACGTTTAAAATTGTTGAATTTTTTGCCTTATTCTTAAAGAAAATAATCTCTTGCTGTCCATGTTAAAATTATCCATGTTTACAGCAGTAGCTTTATATTCCGCAATGAAATATATTTGGGTCAGATGCATTAAAAAGAAACTCATGATAATTTTGTCATAAAATGTAAGTTTAGCATAACATTTTCAGAAGGCAATAACTGGAAACAGGAATTATGGGGGGGGGGAAGGTGCCCCAAAGTGGAAATTGCTTACCACTCATAGGGACTCTCTATCAGGTTTCATGAGTCAATACATTTGTGTGGAATAAGATAGCCTCATCATTCTTCCAGGAAGCAGTTGGTGGTTTTGAACTAGCAACTTCTGTAATCAGTCTAGCAGTGTATAGCAAAGGAGATTACTTTCCATAAAAAAATGCAGGCTTGGGAACTCTACAGGGCAGGTCATCTTTAAATCAGCATTATTCAGAATAGACTTGAGAACATGGGTTTGTTGGGTGCAATGACAAAAGGGAACCTGAAGCAAAGATCATTTCACAATGGAAAACATTAAGCTTTTGTTGAAGATGAAATTATTTTCACAGTCAGATCTTCATCCAATCTGTATACATTGTATCTCAGAAATGTCTATTTCCTACATGTCACAAACTACCTACAAAAAAGAAAAGAACCAGAATCTAAATTGTCAACCACATTAAATGCCTATTATAATAATTCATGATAGTAGCCTTATTAAAATTGTTTCTGGATAAACTTCCTGATATTTGTTTATCGTTTTTTTAAAGTATATGAACTTTATAAACAAGCAAAAATATACCTGTACACCTCTTGGTATCACATTAAAATACTATTTAACAGCAAACCCAAAAGTTGTTTAAATTATCTAAGGGGCTTTTTGCTTAAATTGCTATGTACTATTGATTTGTACTTAGAGCTGTGATGTCTCCTGCTAACTTACAAATGTTTAGCCTGTAGAGTTACAAGTAGTTTGGTTAGGTAGAGATAATGAACCTAAAAGTTAAAGTTCTCGTGTCCTATACCTTATTAAAATACTCTGGTACTGCTATTAAGAAATGTTGGTTTCATAATGGGTTGCACATCGAACTACTTACCACACAAACAGCAGTTTTAATCCAGAGAAAAACAGTTATTGGTTCCCTTAAAGATTCAAAACCTCAGAAACTCACAGGAGAAATTTCCTTGCATCTGATGGAATCTCTGTGGATCAGAAGAGACTTGATTGCCAGGACTTAGGTTTGGTTTGGTATGGTAGGGCTGTGGGATAAATAGCGAGTTGAAAATCACAAGGTTAAGGTGTTAAAACCCACCTGTGTACCCCTATCAAGATGTAGAACCTCAGAACTCTATATTGTGTCACTAAGAGTCCTCAAATTTGATTGATGTTAGTGCGTTCCTTGGTTTGTTTTCTTGTTCATTCAAGACATAAACCAATTAACCATTGACCAATGTTTCTAAGCGGGCAAACATTTTTCAATATGCTTTTTCTAAAAGATTATTGAAACCTTTATCCACAAAGCTTTTTGAATCAGTTTTTCCATTCTGCTGGTTGACTCATTAATAAGTTAAATACCTCTTAGCTTAGTGCTATTTCATACAAAAGGGGGTAGTCCCCCAAAATAGACTTGTGCTGGGTGCAGGCTGATCTTTTGTAGAACTCATTTTCCTGGTAGGCAAGCATCCAGCAACTCACTCTGAATTTGTGCACTCTGTGGCCTTGCGTGGGAAGGTTCTCTTTGGTCACAGTGAATTTTTTCATAAAAGCAGTTTCACTCAAACCTTGTTTTTTTATGATGATCAATATAAGAGAACAGCATGTGCCTATGAAATTTTGTTTCCTGTTCAGGAAATATGTCAGAGAAACTGTTGTGATGTTGGACACAGCTTACAAGGACAACAATATTGGAAAAACTCAAATGTATGTATGGTCTTCTCATTGCAAAAAAGGTGAAATGTCTATTGATGAAAAACCTTGTTCTGGTGGTCCACCAACTTGCTGAATGAACATGTGGACTTGTAGTGACTTTAGGGTACATTCCACCAGGTCCCACAGTTAATCAAGCTTTCTATTTAGAGATTCTGAAAAGACTGCATAATTGTGTGTCACAAAAAAGCCTGATTTGTGGCAGTTGGGTGGGTGGGTGGGGGGTTACTCCACGACAATGCACCTGTTTACAAAGCCATCTCAGTGTGTCAGTTTGGGGCAAAAAAACAGCTTGTCTCTTGCTCCCACACACCTTACTTACTGGAACTCACTCCGGGTGACTTCTTTTTATTTCCATGAATGAATAGGGACATGAAAGAACAACAGTTTGACAATGGAGAAGAGCTGAAGACAAAAACACAGGAAGGTGCTGTCAAACATCCTAAGAGATGAGTTTGAAAAATGATTCCAAATTTAGAATCGCAGATTTGACAAAAGTGAACAATATTTTGGAAGTCATAGGTTGTTTTGTAAAGCATTTGAATGCATAGCTTTGAATTTTTTCCGCATTTTTTGGGGGGAGGGGTGGATATTTCCTTGTATGTATATAAGATTCAGGTTTTTCACTTCTTTGAAATTTATAATTTTGGAGAGTGCCCCACTGAGTCATCTGGCAGAAGTAATTGCAGCCTATTTTCCAAGAAGTGCATTTTGCAGTCTGTTTGAAGGTATGCGTGCCATTTCTTGGATCAGCAGCTCTGGAGAATTATCCTTTATGCTTTTTTCTTTTCTTTTTATCTCTCACTTTCATTTTTTTGTCTGTCATCAACCATAGATCATAGATGGAATGGTGACATAAAAGAACTAGACTTCCAAACAGCAGCTTGAGAAGACAAAATAAAACATTGTACTAAATTGTGCAATGACATGGAGTTTGGAAGAACCTGTGTGCACCTTATCTCAAGTTAAAATAAACTTTTAAAATATATAAAATAAGCCTTGAGCTGAAATACTGAAGGATTTTGGGGGGAAATATTAAACAGTTCAGGAAATATCCAAAGAAGATAGAAAGACTATATAGGGTGACGCTACCAACCAGAATTGGTCAACATTTAGTAATTTCAAGAAGACTAAGTAGCATACAATCAATACCAATGGTAAATAAAGAAGATGTTTAAGTAGCATGGGAAGCATTAGCTGATGCAAGGATTCAGGAATTTATGAAATAACAATAGAAATATTTCAACAAATGCTTAAAGCTCTAAAAATTCTCAGTATCTGTGCCAATAAATTTGGTCAACAGTTAGTTGGCCAATAACTGGATGATATTCACATATGTGCTCATTCCAAAGAAAAGTAAATCAACAGAATGTGGAAATTATTAAATAATTTAATAACACATCAAGTAAAATTTACTGAAAATGATTCAAAAACGGTCACAGTAGTATACTGACAGAAATGTGCCAGAAAATCAATTTGGATTCATAAAAGGAAAAAACAAGGCATATTATTGCTAACCACAGATGGATATCTACTAAAACCAGGGCATATCAGAAAGATGTTTTCTTGTGCTTTATTAACTATAAAAAAGGCTTTCAACCATTTAGATCAGGGGTCCTCAAATTTTTTAAACAGGGGGTCAGATCACTATCCCTCAAACCATTGGAGGGCCAGATGATAGCTAAAAAAAAACAAAAAAACAAAAAAAAAACTATGAACAAATTCACTGCGGGCCCAGGATTAGTCAGCTGCTAAGCAGGATAGCAGAGGTGGCAAAAACACCTGGATAAATGTTTTTGGCAGGCCACATGCAGCCCGCGAGTCATAGTTTGAGGACCCCTGAAGATCATAACAAACTATGGAAAATATTTTGCAGAATACGAGTTTCAGAAAACTTTGTGTTCATGCAAAATGTATAATTGATGGAAAGGGAGCCTTAAAAGAGAAGAAAGGGTTACTGAATGGTTTAAAATCAGGAAAGATGAAGGTGATATCCTTTCACCTATGTATTCAATCTATATCCTATGCAAATCATCTGAAAAACTGGACTATATGAAGAATGAGGTATTAGGATTGAAGGAAGGCTTGTTACATACCTGAAATATACAGATTGCACTGCTTATTTGCTGAAAAAGAAGATAACTTGAAGATCTGATGAAGATGAAAGATTATAGTCACAACTCAATATAAGGGAAACAAAATTTCTCACAACAGGACCTAAAGAGAGACTACATCATCATAAACTCAAGAAAGATTAAAGTCATAACAAATTTCATTTTGTCTGAATCCACAGTCAATGTTTAAATAAGCAACAGTCAAGAAATCAAAGAATGTATTGTATTGGGCAAAGGTCCTGCAAAATACCTCATTTAAGTTTTAAGGAACAAAGAGGCCACTTTGAGGACTAAGGTGTGCCTGACTGAATACACAGTATTTTCTATTACTTCATAAGCATGTAAAAGTCGGTCAATATGGGCTGAGCCCCGGTGGCATAGGGGTTGTGCACGGGACTGCGGCCCACTGGGATGGAGGTTCAATTCCAGCTCCACAGGGGCAAAGGATGGGCCTCCTACTCCAACCACCAGGGCAGTGATGCCCTAAAAAAAAAAAAAAAGTTGGTCAATACAAAAGGAAGCCTGAGAACAGTTCTATATCACCCATGACTCCAAGGGAGAAAGACAGGGTATTCTGCTTTCATAAAGTGTTATAGGACACACTGACATAGCAGCTGCAACAATGAGCTCAAGCCTAGAAATAATTGTAAGGAGGTGATGCTAGACAATATTTTATTCTGTTCGGCATAGGGTAGCTATGGTTTGGAAGCAACTCAATGGCACGTATCAACAACAACAACAACAACAACAACAGTTACCCTTTCTACACTCAGTGGAGCAGCTCCACCCTGCCGTATATGACTGCTATGAATGGACAATGACTAGATGGCTGTGGGTTTGGCTTTTTTGCTCTTGAGATGAGAATTGATGCACTTGAATTATAGTGTTGGGGAAGAATCTTGAAATTACCATGGACTTCAGCAATAAACAGATCCATCTTAAGGAAGTGCAACTATCATGTTCTTATAAATAAGGAAGGGAAGATTTCATCTCACATCTTTTGCATACGTTATCAGGAGATATCGATCTCTAAAAACAGACGTATGGCTACATAAAGCAGAGGAGCTGTGAAAAAGAGGAAGAATCTCAATGAGATGGATTGAAATGGTGTCTGCAGTGATAGACTCAAATATATCAATAACTGTGAGCCTTGCACAGATCCCGGTATGTTTTGTTCTAATGTACATAAGATCACTGTGAGCTGGAAACACCAGGAAGCACCTAATGACAACAGTGAAAACAACAAACAAACAAACAAAAATACCCTGAAAACAAAATCAAATGAACTACAGTAATTAACTAACTAGGTGTGATCAAGGCACTTAAACTCATTGTGAATAGACTTTGAAAATTCAACTGCTAGTGCTTAGATAATTCTCAGATTTTCCTAAGTGATGGAGTCAGAATACCTAAGCCTACTGTTCATTCAGAAGCAGACTATTGACAAACATTCAAGAAGATTAAAGCAATTTACATGATGCAGGTGAATGGATAAAGGAAATCTAACTGTCATTATTTGTTTTAGGATATTTTGGTATTCATTTTTGTGCTCTCTATTCTGTAGGGTAAATGAAGAAACAGTCTTCTTTTAGATATATTGCTAAGTCTTAATTTATAAGATGTATCTTCTTTTCTCTGACTCTAAATTCAGAAACAATTATTTTAACATAGGATTTTTCCTTTTCTTGGAAAAATAGCTATTTTAATATATTTTCATTCTTTGCAACAATATAATTTGATTACTACACAACCAAGGGCACATATGAATAACATATTTTAGAATAATAATGTTTTACTTATATATGATAAGCGTACCATTAAGGAATAAAGGTTTTACTGTATACCTAGAATAAATGATCCCAAACCCTCCAAGAAAACTGGATGGATACCTACTTTCTACCTTATAAGTGTCCAGCCATCTTGGGTGATACCTAATATTATCAGGTGTTTCAAATTCTAAAGTGGGAAGAGATCAGATTTTGCAGGTTTATAGGAATTGCAGGTGCAACCTGTGGATATGAAAGTCTCTGGTGTGGGTTTGGTTTCCTGGCAGTAAAATAAAAGAATCAGCAACAGCAATTTTAAAGAACTGAATAATAATAGATGTTATTGAAAATGTAATATGAGATTCCTTATGAATTTTCCAGATGGAAGCTAATTTTCTGGCCTTAAGCTAGCTCAGTACCATGAGGCCCCTGAAATTGCCATTATCCAGGAAGCTTATGTGCTAATTAACACTTCTTGCTGCACCTTTATGAATTAAATCATCCAAAGCAGAATGTAATCAAAAATCATCTTTAGAGATGTTTTATAGCCACCAAATAAAAAATGTATAAAAATACCCAAGATAATACTGTTGTCATCACTGAGTCAATTCTGACTCTCAGAACTCGTAGCAGACAGAGAGTAGAAGTTCCTCATAGGGTTCCAAGTTTCTAGTCTTTCAGAAAGCAGACGGTCCCATCTTTCTCTCACTCTGTGGCTCCTGAGGTCAAATGACTGTTTAGCCTCTGAGTACTTCTGTGTTGTATCATGAGGGTCCTCTTAGGATCACAGGGAGGGCTATTTTTTAAAATATGCCATTACTTGAAAATAGGCAAATTCCTTTCGTGAACTGCTGACTGACATCCCCAAGGATAGCCTACATTTAATTTTCCATTTGCTATTGCTCTGTGAGATTGCATGTCAACTTGTGTTTTTTATCATGCAGGTACTGAGTGCAGTGAGTTAAACATTGGTAAGCACAAGGTTAGTAGCTCAAACATAGACGTTTTTCCTCAGTTCTACTCTCAGTTTTCTGCTCTCCCAGTGACCACACTGCCTGCCAGTTCTCCAGGTTTGAGATGAGTTGGAATTGACTCTGTGGCAGTGAACTAATACAATTAAAGTCTGCCTTTTAGAGAAATTAACTCCAAGCATTACGTAGTCTCTGTCCTATTAGAAATAGCCATGACCCTAACATAGGCAGGACTATACGGCATTTTTGTTTTTCAGCTTCCCCCGAGACTCAATCTGCCATTTGAGTGGAATTTTTGACATCTGTTCACTCTTCATGAAATTCATGAGTTATATCCTATGTGAGTCATTCTACACATGCTTTCTACCTTCTAGAAAATTATACACTGACACCAAAATGTAACAATCTTGAAAAAAACACAATTAGCACCTGCTATTTTTTATTTTAACGTTTACTGAAAATTAGATGAAAAAGTTTCTGTATTTATTTTAATTTGTATGTAGCTTTCTTCCCTCAATCCATTGAGAATACTGAAATAACATTCTTTTGAATTCCTTATCCAGTTAGTTCTAATGCCATCTCTTCCCCAGAAAGGATTTCTGGTTCTGTCTTTAGGTCACTTGTTTAAATCATTCTGTCTTATTTCATATGAACTAAATAGACTTACCTTCCAGACACTGAGGTAGTGTTGTATTTGTATTTAGTTGATGATTTTATGTTGATATGTTATTAGGTACTCATCATATGTCTCTTGGAGGAAATAAGGAACGAGTATACCCACAGTTTTCTGTGAATTGTTTATATTATACAGTTGAGGACAAGTTATGCTGGTGTTTACAAATTATTAGGTAGTATCTAAATGTGTAGTGATACTGGCCCTGTGGGTAGGGCTGCAGGAGGTATGCCTGCCATGCGTCTAGGCCATGTGGGTATCCTTGCTGTCTCCCATCAGGTGGAACAAGAAAAAAATATATAACGAAAATAAGAGTACTAAGTTAATAAAGTGAAAAGATGGAGAGCAGGCTTTTATTTGACAACTGAAAAACAAATAAAAACAGTGGAAGAGAAGAAAGAAACACGGCCATGAAAAACTAGGCAGAAGAAGGAAAATAGTAAAGAAAAACTACAAGAAAAGGGAAACAGAATGATGAAAGAAAGGAAAGAAAATTGAAGACAAAATTAAAAAACAAAGAAATCGGGGAAAGCAATAAAACATGAGGGAATAAAGAGAAAAGGAAAGAAACAAAAAGAAAGGAGAAAATGGAGCCAAAGGCAGGATCCAGAGAGAACACTGCGTGGGGGAGTGGGGGTTGTAAATTGCTGGTACAACTGAGCACCTTCTGCCTCCCACTGTGCTCACTGGGCGGGGGGAGTCGGGGGGGGGTGGGTTGAGATACTCAGAAGAAGCACATTTGCATCCAGAACCCAGCTTCAAGCAGGGTGGCCTGCTATAGGAGTTCTTGCCTGCACAGAGGTGGTCAAAGACCTGCCGTGTGTGCTCCCTGTCTGATGAACCTTCTACAGTGGAGTGGTACACCGGGTGTCTGATCCATCTAAAGCAAGGCCCTGACCTCAGACAGAACAGGGGTTCTGTGGGGGAGGTGTCTAAAGCTGGGTGACTTTAGACGCTGAGAGGGCACTGATGTCATGATCAACAGGCAGTTGTGGGAATAGGTAGGGTCTGAAGTTTTGCATTACTGGTCAGTTGGATGTCTTGTTAGCTCACTGTCTCAAATCAAATACTATTTACATTCACAATTCAAGATGGACTCCAAGTATTAAGGTACTCAGATTTACCAGTCTGTCTGATCTATCTCTGAATTTTTATTTGGGTTCTTCTAGTCAGTGTTCTATCCAATACCTTATTCTTTTCTCCTAACCTCTAGATTCAAGATTCCCTATCCTGATCTGTTTCACTTCATCTCCTGTGCCTTTGTAGCAGAGGGCTGTTGTATCAGGTCTGCTGAATCTTCTCTCTTGCAAGAGGACTTCTACAACTTTTGCTAAGTGCAAATTCTTAGAAAAATTAATCTGGAATGTGCACTCACTTCCTTGAGGCATATATGAGTGATTTTGTTCACATATATGTATACATGTATATGTACATAATGCCTTTGTGTGAGATAACCAAAATAGACATTTTAAAATTACAACTTATCTTTTTTCTTTCTTTGTTTTTCATAATTTTATTGGGGGCTTATACAACTCTTATCATAATCCATACATACATCCAGTAGTACATTCTTGCTATTATCTTTCTCAAAACATTTTCTTTATCCTTGAGCCCTTTATATCAGTTCCTCATTTCCCCATCCCTCGCTGCTCCCCCTTCCTCATGAACTCTTGATAATTTATAAATGTATTTTTATTTATAGTTTATTTATAGTAAGTCTATAATTTATTATTTGGTCATATCTTACACTGTCCAATGGCTCCTTTCATCTACGTTTCTGTTGTCTGTCCCCTCAAGGAAGGAGGTTACATGTACATTCTTTTAATAGGTTCCCTCTTTCTACCCCAACTTCCCTTCAACTCCCGGCATGGCCACTCTCACCACTGGTCCTGAAGGGATCATGTGTGCTGGATTCTCTGTTTCCAGTTCCTAACTGTATCAGTGCACATCTTCTGCTCTAGTTGGATTTGTAAGGTAGAATTGGGATCATGATAATGGGTGGGGAAGAAGTATTTACGAACGAGAGGAAAGTTGTATACTTCATCATTACTACACTGCCTCCTGACTGGCTCATCCGCTCCCGGTGACACTTCAATAAGGGGATGTCTTGCTGTCATAATATGGGCTTTGGGCCCCGTTCTGCACTTCCCATCATTCACAATGCTGTGGTTTTTTGTTCTTTGATGTCCAATGCCTGCTCCCTTGGACACCTCATAGTCACACAGGCTGGTGTGCTTCTTCCATGTGGGCTTAGTTCCTTCTGAGCTAGATGGCCACCTGTTCACCTTCAAGCCTGTAAAACCCCACACACTGTATCTTTTGATAGCCAGGCACCAGCTTTCTTTGCCACATTTGCTTATGCACCAAATTGTCTTCAGCAATTGTGTCAGGAAAGTGAGCATCATAGAATGCCAATTTAATAGAACAAAGTGTTCTTGAATTGATGGAGTAATTGAGTGGAGGTCCAGTGTCCACCTGCTGCCTTAATACTAAACCTAAAAACATATGCATATATGTTTTGCTATCATCATATATAAATATATTAACATGTGTATATGCCTGTATTTAGACATATGATCTGTATTTAGACAAAGTGCTCTTTGCCTCCTAGTCCTTTCTTCTATTTCCTTTTATTTTCCTCTTGTCCAACTATCACACTCCACATTCATTTGGGTTTCAGTAATGCCTCTCTATTACATTGCCCTCGATCAAGCCCTAACAAACCTCTTACACCCTCCTTGCCACCAATTTTGCATCACTTGATGTTTCCTTGTTGTTACCAACACTTCTTTTGCCCCACATTCCCATCTCCCATGTCTCGCCCCCCCGCTTCAGAACTGTCAGTCCCGTGGTTTTCTCCTCCAGATTGTGTATCCTCTCTATCTTATCTAGATAGACCCTCAGAGATAATAATATGCACAAAAACAAGAGAGAGCAAAAGCAAGCAACAAAACAAAATAACAACAAAAAACCAAGATAAAAAAAATAAAAACAGAAGTCTGTAAATAGTTCAAAGTCTGTTTGTTGACCTTTAGGAGTGTTGTGCAGGTTGAGTTAGATGGGGTGTCACGCCCTGGTCCCAAAGTCAATTTTTGACCCTCCCTCAGGACGTTCTTGCTCTGCTCCCCTTGATGTTCTGCTGCAGGCCCATTAATGTTTTGCTTCAGTGTGTTGGGGTCGGATTGGGAGCAATTTTCACACTAAATCACAATTCACCTTTAATGCCTTGTTTAATTTTTTTAATGTAAGCATGACTATTACTCTATATACTAAAGAGAGAAGATTGTAGAGCAAGAGCTAACACATGACCTATTTGTTATCAAATAAAGTCAACTAGTCCACTTCAAAACCTGGCCAAAACATAATGGCAAAACCTGTATTCCCTGGAAGGGCCAATAACATTTCATTACTCTTCTATGACTCCCATCTATGTATCTATTAAAAAAAAAACCTATTCAAGCTGAAATAAAGTATCTTCTCTCATTCACTCATTGCCATCAAGTTGATGCCAACTCATAATGACCTTATAGGACAGGGTAGAATTACCCAGTGATTTTACAATATGGTAACTCTTTACAGGGTTGCAAAGTCCTACTTGTCTTTGTTTCAAGAGGCTAGTGGCTTTGAACTGTTGAATTTGTGGATCAGAGCCCCAAATGTGACCATTATACCACCAGGGCTCCTAAAGTATCTTCTAGCAACCAACAAAGAAAAGACACAAAAAAACCCTCCTTCTACCCATTTCAAGTAAATCTTCCACAGAGCTAGTAGAAGGCATAGATATAGCAGGTTTACATAGGTACTTTCACTTGATTTATGGCTTACTTGTTATTGTTCACATATAAATCTGTTTAAAGGAAAATATTTAAAATCTGGTATGATACTTGTCAATTGATAGAGCATTGATTCAGTCATTAATTCTGTCACTCCTTTAAATTCAAACTTACCCCAACCATAAATCTGATACATGACTAATGGAGGCTAAAGAACCCCCATTTCAAGTCACAAAATGCTTTTTATTTCAGTTATGTTATGGTATTGCAAATTCTTATTTTCATAGCATCAATTTCTCATTTCAAAAAATGTGCCAGATCCAAAGCACAATAAAATATGTGTATATTGGGCTGAGCCCCGGTGGCTTAAGTGGTTCAGTGCAGGACTGCAGCCCGCGGGCTTGGTGGTTCAAATCCAGCGGCGCCTCTCAGGAGCAGCACTGGGTAGTGCCCATGACCACCAGAGGCAGTGATGCCCCCCCCCAAAAAAAAGGGATGCAAATTTTTGAATGTGGAGATATCATAAGTAAAAAATATACATATATGTGTGTATGTTTTCACTATTAAAAAGATGGTGATGCTCCTCTAATTTAAAATTTAGAAAAGCAGATATCTTTGCTGTGAAATAGCTTGGGATATTGATTGGGCTTCCAGGGTAAGAGAGTCTCGATTGGGTTTAAGCAAAGACATGTAGAAGTACTCATGTGCTCCTTAAAAGCAGCCATGTTGTCAGGAACGAGTGATTCCTGGGTAAAGACCTCATGCTTGGTTGAAAGGAAGGCCCTTGACAGGATAGACTGGCCCTGTGACTCCAACAATGGGCTCACCTATGAAAAGGATGGTGAGCAAGCAAGGCCAGGAGGCACCCTGTCCTGATGTGCACAGGGTAAGTCCGAGTCAGGACAGAAACCAACTGGATGGTACCTAACAACAAACACAATGTGGTAAGTGTAAGAGTACGGTATTTAGATAAAACAGAAAAGACTGCATTTTTAGATGAACCCATAGGCATAGAAGCTTAGAACCAGTTTTCTAGTATTTTGACTTCTAAACTAAATTTAACTTTTTGTTTGTTTAATGTGAAAATAAGGATTGCAATTTTTATGTTACTTGCAACTCCCCCCCCCACACACACACAGAAAACCCTATAAACATACTTATATTCACATATAAGCACTGAGAGAGGCTTCAAAATGTTCACAAAAAAATGGAATTAAAAACAACAGAATTTTTCCAAAATATTTTGAAACTCTACACTTGTAGGAAAATAAGATGATCTACTTCCATTTCATAAAAGGGAAGGATTTTATTATCAAAATAGAAGGGATAAGATAGTTCAGGAGGAAATGCTGTTAATAAACTAAAACATATTTAGCTACAAAGCGCACACCACATGCACACTAGCACACGCATTTTTATGTTGTCTTTCTTTCTCTAATCCTGCCTCGGTCATCAGTCTTGTTTGATGTTACAACCACAAAAGTAACCCAGGTTTGAGGATTAAAGGGCTTACTACGGGGATCCAACGCTCTTGTGAACTTTTTCCTTGTAATGATGTGTCAACGAAGGTGAACACCCAGAACTGTACTGTGTAAAATGCATGGGAGGGCAGCCGACGGGGTGGCAAGAATCAGGTTACTTCAAGCTGAGCTTGAGTTCCGGAAGCACCTTTCTTCTCAGAGATGAGCTTTGTTGATAACTGCTGTGGGCAGATTTACGGATGTTTTAGAACCTCGTTAAATAGATTTGTAAAAGTTAAGTCGGGATAACTTGGTTATGGAACTTCTAGCTTTTCAAACAGAAAGCAGCTGTTTAGGGAAGTTGCCCTGAATTGGGTGCTGTACACGTTAGAGTAGCTGAGGTACTATTTGATGTCCATTAAGAATGAGGAAAGACACAGCTTCAAAGGGCAGGGCGCTTGGGTTAACAAGGTGGTGCTGCAACTGGGAAAGGACCTTCGAATCAGAAAAAGACCATTGAGTGGGGGCAGGCAGGGTTCCTGTTAGCTCGTGCACAAATTTATTTTGAGCTCTGTCTCAGTCTTTAGAATTATTCTCAGCCTTCTTGTCTTCAGTTCCCCAAGCCCAACTTGGAAAAAGAGATTCCACAAATTGTGTTTGTATTTTTGATCCACCACTAGATCTACTGGAACGATAAGACAGTGGGCGAATGGAGACTTTTAGCAAAATGTTAGAAATTCCGTTCCAAAGGTATCAATTCTGCAAAAGCTGTGCAAAGTCATGGGACTCTAAGGTGCTGGTGGAGACCGAAGATGCTGGTACTTAAACTTTCAGGTTCAGGATTTGAACCTTGGTTCTGCTAAGTACAGCTGTGCGACCTTTGACCAATGATTAAGTCCTTGGTTATCTAAAATGATCACAACAGCAAGAACTGGCATTAAACTAGAGATAAGTAGTGCGCAATTGCACCAGTCACTGTTGGTCATGTGCTCCGAATTGTGCAAAAAAAAAAAATGCTCACAAGATGGAAACTTTTCTTTTTCAGATGTGGACTCAAGATTTGGGTGAGCACTGGTACTAAATACAATAGTACTAAATACAGAAGAGTCCCAATTTAACAAGGTCCATGCTTTAGAAATTGGGTGTAATTGAGTGCATTCCTGAAAGTTATTGATAGGATGTATTAGTCCTTAAGTGTATTTTTGGATCCATGGTGATGCTGCAGATTAATCACCTGCCTGCTAGCTAAGAGGTCAGTAGTTCAAACCCAACAGGTGCTCTACAGGAAGAAGATGAGACAGAATGCTCCCAAAATTTTTTACAGCCTCAGAAATCATAAAAGAGTAGTACTAGTTTGTCCTGTAGGGTACTTATAAGTCAGAATACAATCAATGGCAGTGAGGTGACTTTTTAGTTATAATTATATTTATACATAGCCTCTATTTTTCCTTACTTGTTAATCCATAGGAAAAATCTGATTTTTGGATCGTTAAATGGTAAATGTTTGGTAGAACACTAGGGTGAACAAGTATCTTGGAGAGTAAACCCTGCTTTGGGGTATCTGAAACCTTGAAACATGATGGAATTATTTTAGTGATTCATTATGATTTACCAGTCCAGGTTTATGGTTAAAAAAAATAAAAAAAAACAAGAAAACTTGCCAAGGTTGAAAAATCCTTCTGATGTCAAGTACATAAAGCATATCTCACCATCATCTCTGGTTTCTTACTTTCAAGTTTAATTTACCATTAATTGGGAGTTAATACATATAACACTCCATAGTTCAGTCCCATCAAGCAGGATTATAAAATTGCTACTAAAATCAGTTTCTAAACATTTGTTTTCTTTCTGGACTCTTTGACATCATCTCCCTCCCCTGATCCCTGGCACTGTACTCCACCTGCCAAAATACCTTATTCTATGTGCTGTCCCTATAAATTTATCAATCCTATACAGATTACAACCCTTTAGTAGTTCATATACTCAAAGACAGAAGGGCATATAACACAGCTTCAGAGTGTAACCCTCAATGACATAACATCTATGAGAGAAACCATAATATTAACAAACAAATCAAAATTACAGACATCATTGAAATCCAGATCAGGTTCAGTGATCATCAGAGGGGCATCAACTGACAAGGTTTTAGCTGTTCAAATTAGGTTTATCCCTTTGATCTTCTATACCCATCTCTCCAATGCACACTGTTTCATACCCACTTTCTTTCCATCCCTCATCTATGGATAGAGGGAGATCACCAGAGGTGTACTTCCTATGAGGTGCTCCAAAATATATCTTGGCTTCTCATTGCCATCCACAGCTTGTGAAAACTAGTTTCTCACCATTCAGGTTCTAATAGCAATCTCTCCTTTGACTTTTACAATCCTTAGGTGACTGATGATGGTGTGTTTCCTCCTTAGGCACTTTGTTGACATCTCAATTAGAAGACTGTTTCTTTGGAGACATGCCTTTAAGACCCGAGATATTATCTGATCGCTGGCTTCTAAGGCTGCATTAGTCCAGGTTGACTAGATAAACAAATTCACAAAATCTCATATGTGTATACTAAAGAGTGTAATATAAAAAGTAATTGTATATTGAGAAAATATTCCATCACAGTCCAGATCAAGTCCTTAAGTCCAATATGAACCCACATGTCCGATACCAATTTATAAATTCCTCTTCAGACCCACGAAACCAGAAGTTCTCAAACTGTGGGTGCTGAACACCCCTTTCATGGGTCACCCAATTCATAGAAGTAGCAAAAGTACAGCTATGAAGTAGCTATGAAAATAATTTTATGGTTGATGGGTCACCACAACATAAGGAACTGTCTTAAAGTTTGTGAGTTTTGTACAAAACACATGCAATTATGCTGAATGCAGGAAGATAACAGAGCAGTAGGTAGAAATTCTTGTCCATCCAGTGGCGGGGAAAGTATCTCAGGGCTGGCAGGTCTCTCTGTGGCTCCTCCAATTTCAGGGCACTCGCATACTTCACGTGCCTTGTCAGCAGGAATGTCTGGCAGGTGACCCTGTGAGCCTGTGTCCTGCCTCCAGCGAAGTATTTATCCCTCCTTAGTGCCTGAAAATGAGGTTATCAAGCTGTAGCTGATTGACAGACTAAACTTCACCACTTCACTCTTAATAATCTCAAATTGACAGCAGATTATGTGACTACCACAGAGGTTATGTATGACCTAAATTCATCAGCTTGACTTTGGATGTGAGTTGATTCAATTGGCTCGATTCCTTGCCCTTCACATACAGGGACAGATTGCACCATTCCCATAAACCTTGAATGGCCCTCATTAGTCACTGTCCTCTTTGGTATGACTTTGTTAGTTTTGTCTGTTAGCATCTCTTCTCTTTGTCCTTGAAGCCCAATTCAGTTTTTTTCTGCACAGCTGAATTTTTATGGAGTTGTGGACATATTCTTTTTGATGTGTTTTTTTTTTTTACAGTAAACAAGAGACTTCCATGTTGGTGAACAACAAGAAGCAGAGAGGAGTTGTCTATTAATGACTTTTGTCCTGGGTGACAAAAACATGTGAAGCCGGAAGTGAGTGAATGTTGACAATGTCCAAGTCTAATGCTGACAAAAATGCTGAGTAATCACTACTGGTTTTCAGTCACGTTAACGTGATTTTAAATTCCTGGCAGCATTTATGGGTTTGCCAAGTTCTGCTTAAATACCTTCCTTCTATTTGTACCCAATTAGACAAAGATTCTAGCCCATAATCTTTAGAAAAAAAGTCAGATTAAAATTTGTATTTCCTCTCATATGGTAAAGATGTTTTATCCCTTAATGCATATTAGACTTATTTATTCAGGATGTGTATTTTGGGGATCACTAAGTACACATGTGACAAAAAATATAATGAAAGGTGAATTTTTCATAACCCTCAATCCAAAAGCCAAGTCCAGTGCCATTAAATCCACTTCTACCCATTGAATACAAGGATTACAAAACTGTCAATCTTTACAGGAGTAGACACTCTTATAAGTCTCCTCTAGAACAGCTGGTGGTTTTGAAGCACCAACCTTGTGGTTTGAAGCTCAGGAACAAAACACAGTACCAGCAGGGCTCTTTGCAATGCCCAGTGGAGCTCTGAAAATGCTAGCCTATGATTCTACTTGTCATCAGATCTTCTATTAGTCCATGGCAAAAGAATCCTCAAAAGACAAATGTAGTCTGCTACTAGTTTTTCTCAAAACAATTTTATTGAAACATAGCCACAGTCTTCATGTATGAATCAACATGGTTTTCATTCACGGAAACAGTTAAAGTTTCAAAAACTTTCTGGGGCAGTTCTGCCCTGGCCTTTCAGGTCACTATGAATTGACATCCACTCAGGGCAGTGAGTTTTTTTTGTTTTGTTTTGTTTTGTGGAGCATTGGTTACATGCTAACCTGCTAACTGAATGTTTTTTCCACTCAGTCCACAGAAGAACAATGCTAGGGTTTGCTTCTATAAAGATGACAGCTTTGGTAATTCTACAGGCCATTCCTGCTCTATTCCACAGAGTTGCCCTAAGAAAGAACCTATTGGAGGACAATGACTTGGATTTAGTTTATAATTTCTTTTTATTTACAACTTCAGTGTTTAATATTTACATATAGAGACCTGTGACCCAAATAAGAATCCACAGTATCAAATATTTGTGATTTGATCCTTAACCGAAAATAAGTATGCCAGTCTTTGTTCTACAATGAGATGTTTGGAAATGGGTAAACAACAATTTTTCAAAGTGTTGAAGTATTTTCAAGTTTTCACAAAATCATCTTCAAATTATCATGCCTGTGGGACTATTCTAAGCACATCTGTTTGAGAAATCCTCAGAGTTTACACAATTGCAAGAAAGATAGGAAAACAGAAGGGGAGAGAGGGAGAGAGAGAGAGAGAGAGAGAGAGAGAGAGAGAGAGAGAGAGAGAGAGAGAGAGAATAGTGGAAGGGTGGAAGGACAGAGGACAGAAAAAGAAAGTCCCCCATTTTCTCAGAAGGGCCAAATCAGTTAAAAGCTTACTTTCATGATTAAATCATCATCATAAAAATGTCTTCCAGATTATTTTTGCCAGGCAATGTTGTTGCTGGAGGTAAAACATTTAGTTCAAAAAATCATTTAGTCATTTTGAACTTGGCATGTTCTGAACTAGAATAAGTGAATGATACAGAGAGATTGTGGGATCGGCATATTTATTATAATGTTCTGATTATTTCACTCTTCTCTCCAACCAAAAAACAAACTTGAAAAAAATGCTCAAACCACTAATTCAAATAATCCTTTTCTCTTAAGGGAAAGCCTCTTCAGGAAAAGCACACAATCATTCAGAAATATTGATCTTTATCATCAATTTTGTAATACATTCAGGTATGGACAGATTTCAGATCATGATGTGAAAGAGTCACAAAGATACTAAAACCATGTGTTTGGTGAAGGAGAAACAAGGTTTGACCAGCTTTGAGGCATAATTTACTGCCTTGGAAGTTCTTCCAAAGATAGGGTTTGGAAATCAATACACCAAGGAGTCAATTTTCAACAGTGACTGGTAAAAACTTAAGTTCTCTCCTTTCAAGACAATACATCATAATCAATCATTTGAACAATACTTTCCACCCCTTTTCCTACCCCCTATCTCTCTCAGATGGGAATCTGAGAAGTAGAATTTATTAGAAAACCTGATTTATTAAGCATCATCAAGAAATAGAGTTACAATGAACAAGTATGTTTGTGAGTGAACTCTCATGCTTTATGTATTTCAACTGTGCAAAGAAAAAAAAAACAAAACAAAAATACACTTTGACTAATCACAATACAGAAAAGATTAGATTGTTTTTCAATTTTCTATATAGAAAATTCAAAATATTTCTATAATCTTCTGTTTATATGGAAGATTCATCTAATAGTTGACAGACATCAATAAATAAAAGATGGAGATAAATGACAAGCAGCTAATTTTGAAGTGTGCTCTGAGATGTAGATCTAGATTTGTGATGTTTGAGAGCTTTTCAGTATTTTAAATATTTATTAATCTTTATAATTTATTTTCCTGTTCTAATTGCTCACTTTCACACATAACGTTATAACTATATTCATTTTATCATTCCAAAAATATATGTATAACCTCTAGGCCCCACAAAATCTGAGCCTACCCTAAATCTAAGCAATATTTTTATAACTATTGCCATTCTTCATCAATAGAACTTGTCATTAGATGTATAGACAAGCTCTGTCAAGCATCTAGGGAAGTAGAATTTAATGATGATGAATTTTCAATTATAACCAGAGTACTTTTTAGAACTGCAAAATAATTATAAACCTTCTATATAAAACCAATGGATAAAACAATGCCACCATTTTTCCCCAAGTATACTGGGTTTTATTAAGATGTAAAACATTGGACCACACAGAAAACATCAAAAGAAGTTGAGGAAAATATGCAGTCACTCTACCAAAAGGAGTTAGTCAACACTCAGATTTTTCAGGAGGTTGTAAATGATCAACCACCAATTATATAGAGGCAGCTGAGGCTGCAATGAAAGCACTGGAGAAAAGGAATTAATAGAATAAGAATTGAGATATTTCATCAAAAAGATGCAATGCTGGAATTGCTCACCAGTCTATGCCCAAAAGTTTAGAAGAGAATTCTTCAGCCCGCTTTCTAGAAGAGAGCCATATCTGTGCCCATTCCAAAGGAAGATGACCCAACAGAATGAGCAGATTATCTGATAATACCCATTATTTTCATAGGCAAGTGCATTTTTGGTGTCAATAACTTTAAAAGACTGCAGCAGTCCTTTATAAGAAGTATTTCCAACTGAGAGATGTTCTGGAATGAGAGATACCATTGCTGATTTACTTGGATCTTGTCTGAAAGTAGAAAATACTGTAAAGATTTTCACTCTTTTATAGACCAAGAAAAGGCATTTGACTGTGGTGATCATAACAACTATGAATAACATTAAGAATGAAGATATAAGAATACTAAATTATACTCGTGCAGAACTTCCACATATAAAAAAGGCAATCATTTGAACATAGAAAGGGAATACTACAATGTTTATAAATCAGGGAAAGTGTGTGTCATAGTTAAATCCTTTAATTTTACTTACTTCATTTGGGTTTTTTTTTTTTTTTTTTTTTTGGCTTTAGGGCATCACTGCCCTGGTGGTGGGAGTAGGAGGCCCATCCTTTGCCCCTGTGGAGCTGGAATTGAACCTCCGTCCCAGTGGGCTGCAGTCCCGCGCACAACCACTAGGCCACTGGGACTCAGCCCTACTTGTTTCATTTGTATGGTGCGCAAGTGATCTGAGAAGGAGAAATATATATATATTTGTTTTTATTAATATGGCATCAGTAAAGGAGGAAGTTTCCCTAACAATCTGCAGTAAGCAGATGATATAACTTTACTTCCTTAAATTAAAGAGCACTTGAAGCTCTTGCTTGCCAAGAACTTGTGGCTGAAAAAAAAATCAAGGATGGATGATAGCAGCCAGCATGAAACAAAGATTGATGTGGAGCTTTGTGGGTGCTGCGGATTAGGCCTGGGGTTGTTCAGCAAAAGGGTGGCAGTTCAAATATACCAGTTCACCCTTGAGACAAGGATGGGAATGTCTGCTTCTGTAAAGATTTAGTTGGGGAAACTTTAAGCGGCACTCCTATTATCTCCTCCAGTGTCACTATGAGTCAGAATCAACTTCATGGCAGTGGCTTGGATTTATTCTTTTATAAAAGAAAGAAAAAAATATTCATAAATTAAGCCAGAAAGCATCATTGTTACAAACAGGGAAATGACTCAATTTATCAAGGATTTTATTTACTCAGACCCATAATCAGTACCCATGGAGACCATAGTGGAAAAATGGAACAGCATGTTGCCTTTGGGAAATCTGCTATGAAAGGCCTCTTTAAAGAATGAGAGCGTGAGAACATCACTTTGATGTCTAAGGAATACCTGACTCACTATGGAATTTTCAGTAGCCTCATGTGCCTACTAAAGCTGGACAATGAATAAATCAGACTACAGAAAAAGTGATGCCTTTGAATTATGGTGTTGGTGAAGAAGGGTGAATAATATAACAGGAACTACTATGTTATTACCAGAAGAATGAACAAATTTACCTCAGAAGAAGTATAGTCAGAGTGTTTCATAAAGGGAGGATGGGAAGGCTGTGTCTCATGCACTTTGGGCACGTTACAGGAGAGATTAGTCTGCAGACAAGGCCACCGTGATTGATAAGGTAGATGATCAGAACAAATGAAGAAGAACTTTAAGGAGATGTATTCACACAGTGTCTGTAGCAATGGGCTATAATATAGTAACAATTATGACAAAGGTGCAGGTCGGCGATGATTTTCATCTATGGTGACTGTACAGGGTGGCGATGAGTGGGGATTGACTCTAAAGCACCTGGCAAAAGACTTTACTAAGTAGATAAAGATTATTTTGTCAAATCATATGATCAATATTCATTTCTGGGGCAGTCTATCTTTATTTAGTTCCTCTTCTAAAGTGTGTTAGATACTTTAGCTCTTGTAAACCAGAAGTAAAAGTTTCTAAGTCCTCAGACCCATTACTTTCTGCCATTTGGCAGCATTGTAGACTAAACATAAGATCAGAGGTTCAAACCCAGCCAGCAGCTGCCCCAGGAGAAAAATGATGAGTCTGTCTGCTCGTGTAAAAGATTGCTATGAGTCAGAATTGATTTGAAGGGCATGGTTTTGCTTTATGTTAGTTCCTTATGGAGGCCATCATGTCATTATGGCTCATTGAGAATTTTCTTACTTTCGCTGAGTCTCTGTCTTACCAAAGATGATGTTCATTTGAGTGACTGGCCTTTCCTAATGACATCTGTACAGTAAGCAAGAGGACTTCTGCAAAACAATGAACTAGTCTACGATGTTTATAACTTTAAAAGTGAGCCCCAAAATTGTACTTACTCTTCAGCATTGTCACAATTACTATTGATAATCAGTATCACAAACTGTATTTTGTTATGTCTTGCTGCCTTTTTTAATCAATGCTTTTCAAAAGAATTTTAATAGACAAGAAGAAAATGAAAAGTGAATGTAGACTCTTTTGAACCAAACATAAATTTCTTGTTTTATTGATTTGGCTGTAACCTGTATGAGAGCAGAAGCTCTCACCATTCTCCCTTGGTGCTGTGAGTGGATTAAAATCTTGAAGACAGCAGTCCAATTGTAACCTACTACCCCAACATACCTCTATACCTATGTAATCAAGGATCAGAAATAATTTATTCAATAATCGAGGAGGTTTGGTGGCACAGTGGGCATTGGTATGCTAATCACAAGGTCCACAGTTTGAACCCATGGGCTGCTTCTAGAGAGAAGGCAGCAGCTTTGGGCTCTCATAAAGTGTCACAGGCTTGGAAACCACAGAGACAGTTCCACTCTGTCTGTAGGGCCACTATGAGTCAGAATTGAGTTTGGTTTTGGATTTTATACTATCTATAAGACTGGCAGCCACCCTTCCTTAGGACCTTGGCACACAGGCAATAGGAACAGAGGCTATGAAGTATATCTTAGAGGCTAAGAAAACTGTCACCCTGTTTTCTTCCTACAAATACCTTTGCTGGCTTAGCAGTCTGATATGATGATAATGATGCTTTAGATATTGGTTGAAAAACATCATCCTGATATAATCGAAATGGATTATTCCCATAAATTCTCACAATCTTCTTACATAAATAGGCCAAAAGTTATTAGCATACTTCATATAGCAGGGCGTGAGCCTTGCACTGAGTTCAATGATTGCATTAACTTTCTTCACCCAGTCCCAGGAGTTGCGAGCAACCTGGTGGATCAGGAGCGTTTGATAAGCACTTGCATGTAAAGCAATCAGAGTGGAGCGAAAGTGGTGGTGCAAAGAGAGCAAAGGGCAGAATCCAAAGAGGGTATGCATACCTGAATTAAGACTTGAACTAGCGCCGGAAGCTTCCAAGGATTGGATCCAGACGTGCTAATCAGCAATGCAATGTCCTAGGTCTACTCTGAACAGGAGCCGGCCCTGTCATTTTCTGCTACACTTGATTTTTCTCTTGTTATTTGTTTGTTTTGACATAAACAGGAATCATCTTGTGAGGCAAATATTGTACCATACAGCCAGAAGGCTGTCAAATCTCAAAAGACAGCTCGAAAAAAATCCAGCTCCTCCAACTCGGCAATTCTGTGAAGCAAGCAGCTTGATCGGGCCTCTCTATGCACCACTTCCTGCTGCCTTTCCAATTCACGCATGATGTGCGCCACAAGGGCAATACAAGAAGAGAATTTTCTTGTGTATCGCAGAGAAAAATTGAGGTGCAGAGAGAAGGAAGGTCACGGGTAGTGTCAGAGTGGGGGATTTATGTATCTGGAAATAGAGATAGTAAAGATGACTTTTCATGATCATGGTTTGAAAGTCTTCACGATGTGTATAGGCGTCAATAGGGTGTGATGCTTCCCATTTTACATAGAAAGAGGAAACGTTATAAGGGAGGGAGAAATATACCTAAACATGAAGAACTTCACTCTACACCCTCAAAGTAAGGAGATCCACCTGCACATAGCGTTTCCTAGAGTGTAGTGCATAAACCACCTGCCCCACAATGACTTGTTCATTTAAAAGCAGACTCCTGAAACCCTGCCCAGACATAGTTTCAGTATGTATGAAGTCAAACCTAGAAACTGATGTTCTAACAATTTTCTTGGGGAATTAATTTGTACCTTTAAATCACTGGTGGAGTAGTGGGGCCTGTGTTGGACTGTTTACACCAAGGTTGGCAGTTCTAAGCCACCATCCATTCATTGAGAGAAAGATGAAGCTTTCTATTCCTGTAAAGATTTATAGTCTCAGAAACCCACAGGGACAGTTCTTCTCTATCCGATAGGGTCACTGTTCAGCCGATGGCAGTGACAGCGAGTGAGTGATTGAGTGAGTGAGTGAGTGAGTGAGTGAGTGAGTAAGTGAAATAAGAAAATGGAATAAGCAAATTATATGGGATAGGAGTCCCCAAGTACTTGCTATTTGGGGTGCCTTTAAGCATATGAGGAACAGTTTTCACAACCCAAAGAAATGCATAACAGGTTCATTTATTTAAGAATTATACACCAAGATAAAAAAAAATATTTGTGTCCTAACAATGTAGTCATGACTGGGTTTGCCCCTTCACTCTTAATGAAACTTGAACAACAAGCAACAGCCCTAATACACTGAACTATGCAAGATATGATTCTGTGTATGATGGACATAAACTCAAGATAATGTCCTCCGTTTCTTTAAGAATTTATGGGTGAAAATATAGACATAAGCTAAGTGGCATCAAGTCCACTGTTTTTTTGGTTGGGTTTTGGTTTTTTAAATCATAAGGATATGTGTGAAGGGACCACAGCGGGGAAGTGGGACTAGCATGTCTCCAGGTTGCATCTCACAAACTCCTTTCAAAGGTCTAATTTTCCATTAATAATCTCATCTAGAGCTTTTAGTGCATACAGGAGGGGAAACTTTCACCAGTGTGCCCAATAAGCCATAAGAATCAACTTAAAGTGACCTTATAGAGGAATTTTCAGGCTCCAGATCTTTATGGAAATAGACAGTCTGTTCTTTCTCTTCAGGAGCCTCTGACAGATCCAAGTCATTCACCTTGCAATTATAAGACTGATGCTTACCCTAAAAATACCACTAGGATTCCTTAGTGTGCCCTTTACAGAGATTAATAGGTTGTTTTTGATGTCCTAAAATTTTCTAAGAGAGGGCTTTGGTGGCACAATGGGTTAAGCATGAAGCTGGCTGCTAGCTGCAAGGTTGGTAGTTCAGACCCACCAGGCAGTCTCAGGAAAAAGATGAGGCTGACTAATCTCATAAAGTTTTACTTAACTCTGAGACCCAACAGGACAAATCTGTTTTACAGGGTCACTTCATTAAGAGTTAGAATTGTCCTGAAAGTAAGAGGACGGGAGGGAGGGCTGTTTATATGCAACCACAAAGAAATTCTATTATTCTAAAAGTAGACCATGTAAACAAAACAACAACAAGCCACTATAGATCAAGGAAAGTAAAGTTTTAAACTTACACAGCAGGACCCCACACCATGACACTAATCTGTTTTAGAAAGAACAATTGAGATGCAATACAGTGGAGTTCCAAATCAATCTTTCCCATAAGAAATAACTGAAGATGGATTAATCTATTCTTAACTAAGTTTTTACCCTAACCTTGCCTTTTTAAACATGGAAATTTCAAAGTAAATAAGTACAGAGTTGAATAATATAATTTAAATATACATTTTTTTTAAGATTTTAACAATGATAGTATGGTGCATACCTTGAGGTTGATGAGGATCTGGTCCATACCTTCAGATGATAAGGATTGATGAGAGATGTACAGAGACCTGGAGGGAGTCATTGTTTGGAAGGAGAATCTAGGATATGTGTGGCTTTCTTTATTAAAAAAAAAAATCTGTCTAATGTGGTCTGCTGTTGGCACTTTTCTAAGAGTTTTCTAAAAGGGTTTACTAAATTATCATCAATAAAAGCGATAACATGGTTAACTAGTTCCTTATCATGATGTTTCTTTGCAAAAAAAAAAAACTTTCTTAAGACCCATGTTTTTAAATCTAAAAGCAGTACAAAAAGGCACAAAAACTGAGAAAATTATAGCAAAACATTTGGAACACAGCCACAAAAGTTTTAAGCTATATGCACTAACAACACCAATTAACACCAAGTGCCCAAAACACAAACTCCTTTTTTTACAAAAATCACGCTTGTCGGGTTGGATTCTGATGTTCTATTTGAGCTCTGATGCAAAATTTTCTCATCTAAATCTGATGTCGAGCACTGATATGGTTGAGTACCGGGGCTTTCCTGTAATAGGATGAAAATGCAGATTGACAAGGTCTCTGTGGAGTCAGAAAGCTAAAAATCAAAACTCTAAATTCACTGTCATTGAGTTAATGCTGACCTAAAGTGACACTATAGCCTGGAGTAGAATTGTCTCGGTGGGTTTCTGAGACTTCATATTTTTTTGGCATCACTGCCCTCTGGTGGTTGTGTGAGCTACCCAGAGCTGCTCCTGAGAGCTGCTGCTGGATTTGAACTGCCAAGTCCATGGGCCGGAGTCCCGTACTCAACTACTTATGCCTTCGGGGCTCAGCCCTAAGACTTGATTTTTATGAGAGTAGAATGCTCTCTGTTTCTCCAGAGTTTTCTGGTCTTCAACTACTAGCGCTGTAGTTCACAGCTCAACAAGTACCCTGCTCTACAGCTGGGACTCCTGGATGGAGTGGAGGAAGGGAAAATTTGTGAGGGATAGAGAGAGGGTTTTAGTTTTTGTTTTACTGTTGTCTCCTAAAGGTTTAAAACTAGTTTCATTTTAACTGGGAACGATCTGTAACATAACTGATACTTCCTTCATAGACCCAATGTGGTGAAAATCTTATAAACTTGTTATTTTCTCACCTGTGTTTGCACAAGGGAGCAAATTGCTTGCTCAGATAATTGGGTTTGCAAGAATATCCAGATTCAGTGGAATCATTTGTTGTTGTAAAGTTTTCTCTTCCAAAGAAGGAATCACCAAGAAAAACAGTTAATATTTGTTGACACATGTGATCTCAGTCCTCAAAAGCAAGTGTAAGAGAGTTTTACAGAATTAACTTGGATTGATATGACAGACCCTGAGTGTCAAATGAAGACAGTGTTGCCCCCATAACATGGAGAATAAGAGTGGAATCGGCCCTGGGTGGTGCAAATGGTTAAGTATTCAAAAGCAAACAGAAAATTTGGTTGTTAGCACCATCTGGGCCTTCACAGTAGAAGAGCTTAGTGAGCTGGGCGGTGGTAGCCTTGAAAACACTGTGCAGCTGGTCTACTCTGCGCTCATGGGGTTACCGTGAATTGAAATTGATTCAAATATCACTAACCAAGACAAATGACAAGTAACAAGTAGCTGATACTAAAAATACAATCTCCGTGCCACCCAGACAAAACTAAACCCAATGCCGTTGAGTTGATTGTGACTCACCAACTGTAGGACCTTGTGTTCTTCATACTTAATGGGATTGGGAGGTGCCGTGACAGGCTCCGGAGGAGTCAAGGCGCAGGGTAGGTCTGGGTTTCAATTTCAGAGAAAACCTGTGACTTCCCTGAAGCTAATGCAACACCTGGAACCCGGAACCAGGAGGAGGCATTCAAAATTCAACAAGTCCCTGACAACCAACCAGAGAAGGACACGGAAAGCAGCTCGCCAATACAGAACAGACACCATCCCTCCAATGGGACTCTGGTGGGAAGTGAGGAAAGGGCACACCCCTAATGTGACTTGGAACCATAAAAACTTAGCTTTGTTGGGCAGTCAGGGTCGAGCTACAGGAAGACTGCTGTGCTGGGTAGTGGTGTGAGCCCGACCCTAGCTTAAGCTACAAAATAAACTCCTTTCATTCCTTTGCATCTCAAGTGTCATTTTCCGCTCTTCTTGGGTAAGCTTACCTCCCCAGTCCAACCCAACCAAACCAAATCCAAATTCAGTCCCTTTGAGTCAATTCTGATGCATGGTAGACTCCATAGACAAAGTAGAACTGTCCCTGTGTGTCTCTGAGATGACAACTCATTAAGAGAACAAAAGGTGTTATCTTTCTTTCAAAGAGAGCATGCTGGTTTTAAACGGTTGAACTTGGGTTAGCAGCCTAACCCATGTCACAGGGCTCCTAATTCATAGTGATTCTTTAAGGCAAAGTATATGGCAAGTATAAGACAAACTTCTTATAGTTGCCAAGACAGTAGATCTTTACGGGAGTAGCCAATCTCATCTTCCAGGAAGCAGCTGGTGAGTTTAAATTACCAGCCTTTAAGTTAGCAGATTGTTTTACTAGGTTTCCCTGCTAGGAGCTAAGCACTAAAAGATTTCTTCTGAGATCGTTAAGATTTTGTGTCATCTCTTTAGTTTTAGTGGATAGTTGAGTCAGTGCATGCATTGTCTGTTATCTGTGTTTCACATGCAGACAGGCAGTGCCAAAAATGGCCAAATAATCACTAGAATTTAACGCATAAAAGTTTCACTCAATCTTCCCCAGTGGAATCAACTATTCTATGTGTGCTATCTTCATCTATAACTTAGCTAAAGTGAATATCCTCATTATTATTATGAAAAGGTAGCATTAAACAGAAAACACCAGAAAATGCGTATTGAATATGCATACAGGCATTTGATTATTGGACCATAATAACTTTATAATGGGAATACCAGGCTCGTTATCGTGGTCATGCAGAACCTGAGGTTACTGAATGGTTTCAAAGCAGGAAAGGTATGTGTGAGGGTTATATCCTTTCACCATACTTATCCAATCTTTATGCTGAGCAGATAATCCAAGAAAGTAGACTTTATGAAGCAGGAAACAAAACTTCACAGGCACACACTGTTCTTTTAAACCAGTCATTATAAAATAACAAAGTTTGAGTGAAACTGCTTTTACCAAAAAAAAAAAAAATTCACTGTGACTTCCGGTGGCACCACTGGGTGCACAAACTCAGAACGAGATGCTTGATGCTCACCTGTACATACTATGAAAGATCTGCCCAGGTATTTTTTTCCATTTTGGGGAAGTGTACCCCCTCAGACTACTACGTTTTGGCTCTAGATATAATCCGTTCTCAGTAGAGGGATCCCTGGAGTGTCCTCGGTACAACGGATGCCCTCTAAACTCTTCATTAGAAGGAAATTACTTGCTATTTCAAGCCATGGCTCTTTTACCAGGAGCACAAGCTGATCAATGTCCTAGACAACTCACTTGGATGTCACAGCTCTCATTTGGGAGAGTTTTAATACCATGACTGCCAAAGTCATGTACAAAGATTTAATGTCATGCACTCAAAAACTGTTCTATGCTGGATGAATGCAGGACAATGAACAGCTCCACCTGTAGGGCTGTGAAGGCTATTAGGAGAGCATTGCCAGAGAAGTAATTAATTAGCTGTCTAAAGCATTTCAAGTTCCCATAGAGGTCTTGGTGTTGCTGTGCGTGAACCCGTGGCTTTCCATGGATTAAACCTACTGGCGGCTCCATGGAAGATAGATGTTGCAATCTGCTTCCATAAAGATTTTAAGCTCTGGAATCCCTATGGAACAATTCTCCCTTGTCTGAGTCATTATGAGTCAGAACTGATGAAGAGCAACAAGTTTTATCTGTCTGGTTTGGAGTTCTTTTGGTTTGTTTGTTTCCAGAAACTAATGAACAGACCTACAACCAAATGACTATCTCGGCTGATAACTCACTACATTCGCTGCCATCAAGTCCAGGCAGACTCATCACGACAGAGTAGCGCCTCTCCTATAAGCTTCCAAGATGATAACCCTTCATGAAAGTAGAAGACCCCATCTTGTTCCCAAGGAGCATCTTGGGTGATAAGAATTGCTGATATTACAGTTTGCAGTTACATTGGTAACCACTGTATCACGAAGGTACCTGTTTCTCCTCAGATAAATCTTCTAAAAAACTCATTTTAGTGTGGTCTTATCTTATTGCTATCCATTAACAACTGTTGTCACCTTTATTACATTGAGTTGAGATGATAGGCATAACTCCATGGATCATGTTTAGAAGTCTACATGTAAAAAGTCTATATGTAGATAGTCACAGAAATGGAATATCTCCTTGACTTTCCTGCAGCATTTTTTCACATCTTACAATTTGCATTTCACTTTCTAAGACTCCTCACCAAATCACTGGAAATAGGGCTGTGAATAGCTTCTTCTCTTAGCCTCTGAATATTTCACCCAGAGTACTCAACCCATAACAATAACAATAAAAGTAAATTGGCTACTCCCCAGGGCATGTATGTGGAGTAGAGTTCAGTGATACAATGACAAGAGTATTCTTTAAACTCTAATACCTTGCCTTTTTGTGCTTTTATATGTTCTGTTATTGATTTGTTTATATCCCATTTACTTGTTAATGGTCTTGAAATGCACTGTACAGTATTCATGGTACCATTATCAAACTTACCTCCTTTTGTTTCCTAACTTTTATTTGTAGCAGTATCTGGGATTTCCTATGATGATGAAACAGGAGATTCAAGTAGTTTAACTTTAGTGGTGACGAAGATGGATACTTATGAGCCTATGTAAATGGACAGACAGGAAAGCTAAAATATTGACATAAACTAGGATTTAGGCCCTTGGTTCAGACAGGCTATAAAAATGTTATTAGGGATTTGTAACAGAAACAAAAGAAAATTGCTGTTTCTGATTCTTTCATGACTTGGCTATCCAAAACTTTAACAAGCTGTGTACCTAAATAGGAGATGGATTTTGCAATTCTGGTATATCAGTATGTTTATATACTCCTTCAGTTATATTATTTGCAACCCAAACTCTAAGTGCCTCAATTTCATTGAACATGGCTGGACACATTCTTATTTTATTTACAAACTGAATTTTTTTAAAACCCCAGGTGAAAGACAGACTTGCACAAATGAAATTTCCTTTTTCATGGATTTATAATGCTAAAGATGTAAAATATATATCATTTATCATTATACTTCTCAACAGTCCAACTATGATTCCTTTACTTAAGTCTGGGGGATTTAAATGAATGTTCCAAAATGACTTTCCTATTTGATCCATTACTAGATGTTTGTGTATTTTGATTTTAATATCCTATACAAAATTATACATTTTAATTTTTATAAGATTTTTCTCCCTTAGTTTAATTATAAACCAATCCTTTCCCTGCTGGTTAAGAACACTTCAGAATAGAGGCAAGAGAGTTTCTAGATGGATCAAAGTTCTTTCAGACACCACTCTTTGGACCTGTAACCAAGTTTGGACATTTCTTCATTATAGCCCATTAAAATTAAACATTTTTAAATACCTTCCAACTGTCAGATACTAAGCAGATTTATTTTTGGCTGGGTTTTCTTTTCCTTCTATTATGTTTGCTTTTCAAATATTTTTT